>PVLC010000683.1:175881-187234 GCA_004027655.1 Graphiurus murinus
TGTAATCCCAGCATTCGGGAGGCTGAGACCGGAGGATCCGGGTTCGTGGCCAGCCTCAGCTACCTAGTGAGGCACTCCGCAACTTAGTGAGACTCGGTTTCAAAATAAAGAATAAAAAATAGGGCTGGGGGTATAGCTCGGAGGTAGAACGCCCCTGAGTTCAATCCCTGGTACCGCAAAAAAAAAAAAAAAAAAAAAACACCTTTCAAGCCTGTACTTTTGAGTACTTTGAGTGATGACAAGCTTCCTTTCAAAGGTGCTCTTGATCTTTTTTAAAAGAATCTTGTTAGCATAATTTATAATTTAAAACAACTACTATATGCAATTTTTTTCATTTCTTTATTTGGCCTTGCCCATTCAAATAGCTAATCAAATATTCTCTAACCTAGATGCTCCTCCTACCTTCAATATACTTGGTGGGGTGGGGGGCACTCTGACATTATTCAAAAGCTTCTCCCCAGAAGATTTATGCAGCCCCTATTGAGAAAAGCAAGTTGGACAATTTTCCATTTGTTGCCGCAAGAAGGTTATATAGCAGGAAAGGGAAAAAAGTAATCTTGAGTCTCTTTCTACCTTTGTGTTTACAAAGTCTATGTCCTTAAGGCAGAATCTGATGGCTTAAAGAGGAGACTCCTACCTCTGTACTGAGAAGAGATAGGAGAATTGAAGAAGTATCAAGAAGAGAGAGTTAGGTCTAAAGAACATGAGACAGATATGTCACAGCCAAAGAATAATGTAAGGAGCAGTGATCTAGTGTAAAGTCAGCCTCAGTAGAGCGTCCCGGTTCTGCAAGTGCCTGTCCTTCATCACCCCACAGGCCTGTGCTAGCAGCTGTATTTCAGAGCATCTAGCATCCTCTCACAACTATTCTGAGTGCTACTCATTTATGGGTGCTGCTCTCTTGCTTGCAGCCAGGCTCTCTCTTCAAAGTTTGGGTCTGGGCCTTTTCTTCCACACTAAACCTTTCGGCTGCTACATTTTTTTTCAGTACTGGGAATTGAACCCAGGGGCATTCTACCTCTGAGCTTACCCCCAGTCCCATTTTTTTATTCTTTATTTTTGAAATAGGGTCTTGCTAAGTTGTAGTGAGCCTCACTAAGTAGCTGACACTGGTCACAAACCCGGATCCTCCAGTGTCAGTCTCCCAAGTACTGTGATTACAAGCATGCGCCACCATGCCCGGCTCAGCTGCTACGTTTAAACTTCAGAGAATTCAATGTGATCATCTTTTCCTGAAGAATGATATATGTCAAATCTTCAAAAGGAGGAGACAAGAAAAATAGATATTGCTATTTGGGGAAAATATGGAGATTCTTCTGTTTGTTTCTTTTAAAAAACATATAGTCAATTAAATCCTTTACAGTTATTTAGTGTTTGTATTATTATAGATTACTGACAATCATTCTGAAATCACACAACCAAAAAAGCACTGAACCTATTCTTTAGATTATGAATTTTTTCTCTTTTGGGAACTGAATTTTATGCCATCTGGCTCCAAAACCAGAGCTTGCAATGTCAGGCAGTACTTGGGAGAAACAGCTGCATACAGATCACTTTGAAACCCTCATAAAAATATATGGAACTATCACTTTTTTTCTTTTTAAAAATGTTTTATGGTATCCCCCATAGTATCTTTTGCGAGTCTTGCTGTAAAAATAATGTTTATGGTGATTGAATATACTTTCAGTAAATAGCTTCTGTGGCTATCAAATGACTCTTTTTCTTCTGCATTTAATCACCTGGAAGGATAGAAATGAAGGCAAACAGATTTCACTGCCTTAAACAATATTTGTTAAAGAAAGACTTTTGCCCTGGAGCATCTTACTCAAAAAGCAATTTCCTGGTCACTGCTTTGAAGCCATTGCCTTGTTATTTAGAATTTTCTATTTTTTTTTCTTTTCTTTTCTTCTTTTTTTTTCTTTTAGCATGATTCAGCTATTTTTTTCTTCCTTGTCAGGCCTTTATCTACATAGTTTTGAAATGACATCACACTCTCTTAACATCACATTGAGTGAACAATATTCCTAATTTCTGTTTGAGGCTAACCAGGCTCAAATATTCCTGTGATGGTGATGTTGCCAAGCATCTTATTTTGTATTCCTAAGAGTCCAATGACATTTCAGTCATAGTAAGGATTCATGTGGATCTATGATGGTCAACTTAACTATGGGTTTTGAAATAAAATCTATCCTGAGCAGTTTTAGAAATTTGTTATTAAGAATTAAGATGGGATATATCTCTGAAATTAATTATTAACTAAAATTAAGTAATAAATTTTATTAAATTTACGTGTAAGGCCATGATATTACCCAAAAATGTATATTTTTGTGTCTGCCCTCACTTCCCAACATAGAACTCCTAAAACACTTGCATACAGGGGTTCCTGGAGAATACTTTATTCTAATAGTTGGTCTTTGATTCTAGTCTCTGAAACCTTGCTCCTGAAAATTTTGTCATTTCCTGAATAATAACACCATCTGACATAGAGTCCTAAATCCCTTAGAATGTCCAAGGCTGTAGGAGCTTAAAGTGCTATTGAGGTAACTCACGAAGTATCCCCTGCATAGTCTCAAGATGGGGTTGGTTTCCAAAGGAACTAACCATGTATTCAATGTTGGGATCATTCAGCCCTGCCTCCCGACCTCTGGTTAGGGGAAGAGGAGCTGAGTTGAATATTGATGGCCAATGATGGAACCAATCACCTCAATGTCATAGAGCCTCCTTGAAAATGCAAAAGGGTAGTGTTTAGAGAACATCTGGCTTGCTGAACACATGGAGACTCCTAGAGTCTGGGTGGCCAGAAAGGGCCTGTAAACTCTGGACTCCTTCCCATCCAGATCTTGTTCTACCTATCTCTTCATCTAATTGTTCATACCTATCCTTTGTTGTGTTCTTTCTCAGGGATAAAGGTAAGTAAAGTATTTCTCTTAATTCTGTGAGCTGTTCTAATAAATTCATTGAACTCAGAGAGGGAGATATTAGAACCCTGATTTCTGGTCAGTTTGTCAGAAGCATGGGTCACTACCTGCGGCTTACAGTTGAAATTCTAGGAGGGGTCTTTGGGGAGCAAGTTCTCAACTTGTGGGATCCAATGCTATCTCCAAGTAGAGAGAGGATTGAGTTAAATTATAGAACACCCAGTTGATGTTTGCTCAAGTATTGTTCGATGTCTAAGAAGAAAAACCCGTATATTTGGTACCAGAACCATTGGGTTGAGTGATGGGAGTAGAGAAAACATTTTGATTTTCCATATCTCTTAAAAGCCTATCTTACAAAGGCTTCATTTAGATTTTGTATCTTATTAAAAATTCTAGGAATAATATTAACAATATTATAATGTAACTGTAAGAAGTATTTTATGAGTTTTATACAAAGCAGATTAAATGCCTTCATTGAAGGACAAAAATTGAGTGTTAAAACAGTATTTCTAAAAGGAAACAAACATTAGTCAAGTGAAGCATATAGTTTCCTGAGAGTTTATTTGACCTTTTGAAGAAGGTGTTGATATGCAGCAATATTTAGGTAAAAAGAAAATCACTAGCAAATCTAATCCTTGTATTGCTAATCTTCTGATTATGTTGGTATTATCACCATATTTTAATACAAATTGCTCTGTAAATATATTCTCAGGATGATTTAGAATTCTATTTGGAAAAAAATAATAAGCAAATGCTTTTATTTATTTTTATAGTAATACTTGTATACCACTAGAATTGAAGAGAAACTTCATCGTGATTTTAGAGACAGCTGATTCTGATCCTGGATCCTCCCATGTGCTACCCAACTACAAAAACTAGGTTCTCATCTTTGACTCATTTTTTTTTTCACCATACAATATAGTTTCACTTTTGCTCTTTATGAGCTTGCCCAAAAGAATAGTAATAGTCACAACCAATTTATTTGGCATGAGAATATTTATTACTTTTAAGGTGGATGTAATGATACATTAATGTTTAAGGGAAGATTGGATTCAGGGTAATGGTGGCCTTTGAAAATGGAAGGATCTTACCCAGCACCTCTCTCAGTTGCCAGTGCTACATCATTTAAGTTTTGACATTCTGCCTTCAGGGCAGAGCAAGGAACTGACTCTCTGTAGTGGTGACCCCAGCAGCTCTTATTAGTTGTACGGCTTCTGCAAAACAACGGAGCTGCACTAAATAGAGTCCCCTGTCACCGATTCATTGGTTGGATCATTGGCTCCTTCAATCTCCTGCTAGCAAGAAAAGGTGGTAAGGTCATCAGTACATTGGTCTTCACTGAGGAAGGAAAGTTAAGGATTAGCCACTACCATTTACAATATTGATTGGGTCACAAAAGGACCTGGGAAGTAGGGAGTTTGAATTAATAGGAGCCAGAGTGTTCAGCAAAAAATAGATTTCTGTTCTTAATACTTTTCTGATAAAGAACAGAGCCTGAGAACCAGACCTATTTCCAAAATTCCAAAAATACAACCTCCAATGAGGCAAAGGACAGAGTATTTTTATCATTGTAACTTTCTTTTCAAAAATGTTTTACACCATAACATTTTATGAGGACAACAGGTATATATGTGTTTGAGTTTGAAATTGGTATGCTTGACCCATTTTTATACTGATCATCTATAACCACTTTAAAAATCTATAAGTAAGGCTATTGACAAATATTTTAACACAAAATAAAAGTCAGACTTTAGGAGCCTGCTGTGTTTATATAACGCAGTCAACATTCTCTTATTTAGTTACAAAATAATTCTTTGTGAGGGCAACACAATGCCAATTATCAATCTGTTCCCAAGTCAATGTTTCTGAGTCCAAAATACACTCTGGGGAGAGTGAGTATTTTCACAGGAATGTGTTTCCAAGCTGTACTTCAGAATGATGATGGTGTTATGCTTTTTTACTCTTCAAGATTAAACAGTATCTACTAAAAATAGAGGCGTGAATAAAGGCTAGTTGTTAAAAGAATATACAACTCATGGTTGAAAGCAATCTGGAGTTGATAAACTGACACTTTAATATCACCAATAGGGATCATGGCAAGTATACTAGAAAACACACAAATGAGTTGTATTTTCCATTTCAACACTAAAATCTAATTTCTTTTATAAATTCAACTCTCCAATGTTATCGAATGATGATGCATAACCAGTAACGACTTCTCACTAAGATTGGCATTCATAAATCTCAAAGCAGTTTTCTGTTGTTGAACAAAGAAAATATAGCTATCAAAACACAAAACAGACTACAATTGTAATACTTCTGCTGCATACCTTTATAGTCAGTTAAGGATAACTGGCCTCCAATAAACCAGTTTTCTGTTTGTTTCTGTGTTTGTTTGTTTGGCCCTAGGGATTAAAACCAGGAGCATTCTACCTCTGAGCTATGGCCCCCAGACTTTTTTTAAAGTTAGAAATAGAGTCTCGCTAAATTCCTAAGGGTCTCACTAAATTACTGAGGTTTGACCTATGATCCTCCTGTTTCAGCCTCCCTAGTAATCAGAAACACAGGCATGTGCCACAACACCTAATCTGCATTTTTCCTCAATCCTCTGTGCAGGTCACAGACAATGATGCCTCAAAATTATTATCAACCAGCATTGTGCAACTAGCAACACTAGTTGAAGATACACCATTGTCTGGGAAATTTGCAAACACAGAGGGCAGTTTTAAGGTGTATACAGATGGAGTTTAATAAAGTTACTATAGGAAATGACATTTCTCTTTTCGTGAATGTGTGTGTGTGTGTGTGTGTGTGTGTGTGTGTGTGTGTGTGTGTGTCTGGGGATTGTGTCAGGGTCATTCTACCTCCAAGTTACACTGCTAGCCCTATCTTATTTTTATTTGGTTGATGAGAGTCTCATTATTTGCTGAGGCTGTCCTAGAATCTTCAATCCTCCCATCTCAGCCTTCCAAGTACTGGGATTACACATGGGCGCCACCATGTCGGGCTAGGAAAAGGAATTTCTTAATCAGAAATTAGGTAACGAATGATCTTGCAGCCTACTTTTTCTCAGAGAAGTTGTAAAAGTTTACTTAAATTATAAAGCATTTTCTAGTTACATTTTATTCTCACATAACACTGCAGGTAGAAAAGGCAGGTAGTGTTAACCTTAATGCATAGATGATCAGATTGAAGCTCAGAGAGGTTTGATTTGTTTAAATTTCCCAGATTTTCCAGTGTTGTACTCACATTTTGAAAGCATATACTATGTCAACTTGCAAAAATGTAACAGGATGACAGGATGTAGTTACTATACATAAACAGATGTATATGTATAGTAATGTACTGTAAATATATATAACACATTCTTGTTCTACTCTTGTTCTCTGGATTTCTCTTCCTGACCTTAATTGGTTGTGAATCCTTTATTGCTCCATGCAACTCACTAGATGAGAATTTGTTCTATCCACTAATATCTCTACAGGCAAGTGTCATGGCTAAATTTTTAAAGAACTAGTAGAAAGTAATATTTTTACCTCAAATAAAAGCCATATTCTGCAATTCAATTTTTATGACAATAAATATGATATTTTCATAGATTGACTTAGTTTTGCAATCTTAACATGGCTCTAGGATGCCATTACCTGTTAATAGAATTCTCATTCAAGTTGAAATCTATTGTCCATTCAGCTCTAGATCACACTTTTCTTTAAGATTAATTTATCATTCTTTTATTGTAACTTTCCACCAATTGCTTCCATTTATTTTAATATCTCAGTATTAAATTCCAGTGACCTGCATTGGCTCTATCACTTATTTTGTACTTAACATATGCTAACTTGTTCTGTGAGCTATGTATTCAAATACATCTTGTGGTTGTCTAGATGCATCATAAGCCAACTCGAGGGAAGTCCTGCTTCTCATGTTCTTAGTAATTCTGGACTCTGACATTCACTTCTCAGTTAATACTCACTGATAATTAATGATGAAACTGTAAGGCAATCACCATGGCAGACAATATGTGAATCATGTGCTGAATCACCTTTATCCCATTTTATACAGACAGGCTGAACTTCCAACTTGCTGGGCAGAAAAAGAGAATTTTTATAAGGAAGACTTCTTTAGAGAAGCTTTAGTTATAAAGGTGAGTAGAAGTTGATGCCTTCTGAAATAGATGAAACAAATATATCTTCACAAATATTCCAGAGGATACACAGTGATGTCATTTAAATGAATAAAAAACAATTTGACTTTCATTCTAACACATATGAACATAAAATATGAAGAAAATATATTTTTACACTAACTGGCTGGTTCTGAAATATGCATGCAACATTTTCCATGTATAGGGAAAGATATAAAGTAAAATTTGCCACAGTTATGCTAAGTAAATCTAAAAGAATACTTTTCTCATTATTTTTCGTAAGCAAAATGACATTTTAACTTACATGTTGGTTGAACATCACCAGCAACTGTCCCACTCATTCACTACACACTTCATCAAGCCACTCTGCTTCAAACTGAATCCTATTTCTACCTGTAACATGAAAATATTGATGCTTCCCATCTGCCACAATTCATGAAGATGATATGGATCTTAGGTGATTTCCAGAAATTCTTTGTGTTCTTCAAAAGAAAGATGTTTAAATAATCACAAATCTTTGTGTTTAATAAAAAGATTAAGAGAATAAGACTATGATGTAGTAATATGTGAACTAATTGGTTAATGGGATCATCATATTTTAGAAATCTAAAAGTTTAGCAAACGTAAGTTTTATCATTGTGCTGTTATTCAGTGGTTGTCTTTGTATATAGACCTATTAATTCACCTGAACTTCTTTATAGAATTTCTACAGAATAGGGAATTTATTGTTCAATTTGCATTAGAACAGGACAGAGGAATTTATATCATAGAAGCATAAGCAATATTTTTACATATTGACATAACTGGCTTCTGTATCTAGAATTCAGATAATATGTAATACACAAATTTAGCAGCAAATTGAAAGAAAAAACAAAGATTGTTTTTTCAAACAAAGATTGACATGTTTAACTTGTACATTTACCCTCCTTCTAGTTACCAAAATTCTCCTAGTGCGAACATTTAACGAATGCTTTCCAAGGTTAACACTAAAGCTCACAAGGGAAATTTGAATGTAATATGAGAATGAAAAAAAAATCCTAAAGTACTGCTGAAAAGTTCCAGAACTTTCCTGTAGGCACATACAAACTGTTTTTTATTTATATGTTTTTGTGTGTATGAACATATGACCTGTAACCCATATAAAAATACTGGAAAAAATGGAGAAAATTTCAACAGTTTAAAACTACTTTAAAGCCAAGAGTGATGGTGCACACTTGAAATCCCTGTACTTGGGAGGATGAGACCGGAGGATCCGGGTTCCTGGCCAGCCTCAGCTACTTAGTGGGGCCCTCTGCAAGTTAGTGAGACCCTGTTTCAAAATAAAGAATAACAAAATCGGGCTGGGGTGTAGCTCAAAGGTAGAATGCCTCTGAGTTCGATCCCCAGTAATACACACACACACACACACACATACACATACAAAACTACTTTAGAGAAGTTGTGGTAAAAGACCTAGAATAAACTTTTAAGTTAGGGTATCTAAATAATTTTCTCATTCGTTAATTTATGAATAGCTTATAGCTGAGACTTACATTCACCTCCCTCTGAGATGTTCCTTTTACCTTTGTCTTCTTTTTGGCAACTTTTAAGTTCTCTAAGAACTATATACATGCTACCATACTTGCACATATATGCATCTATATAACATAAATATACTTTTATATATACACGTGCATAATCACAGACACAATAACATACATTGATGCAATTATGTAAACATACACAAAAAAACAAACAGACATGTCTTTGGTAATACAAATACAGACAGTCACAAACACAATCACATGTATATACACAATCACATATGAAATAATTTACTTATAGATAATCACATAAGTATGTACAATCACATAATCACATTCATATTCATTTGCAATGAACTATACATCCTACTAAAAATCCTATTAGTTACGGTCCTATTATTATCATCCTCATTTTTCAAATGAAGAAATGATTTACAAGGAGTTTTGCAATAAAACACAGCTTATAAGTGATGAACCCAATATACATGTTGACTCCAGAGTACAGAATTTTAATCAATATTAATGTTTCTATTAATATTTTTGCACCAAAATGTTTAGTATTTCCCACTGGTTAGCCAATAATTATATATTGTATATAGTATCTTTTAACCATGTTTTGGTCCCAAATTATTATCTCCCTTATGGCTGCATCCACTTTTATACAACTCCACTTGTGTACATATTTCCTGGCACTGATTAATTATTATAAATTCCTATTAATCTATTGTCATCTCTGAATGAAGACCACCATTATTATTATATCATTGCTTCTTTCATTATTTCAGCTTCTTTTCCTATTCTCATTTAATTTTTTCCTATTTTTTAATTCTCCTTTTCCTATAGTCCTTTCTATTTTTTTTTAACTCAAGTACTGCAACATGGAAGCAAATAACATTTGTATCAAATGGATCACGTCTAGCCTGCATGTTTGGATTTTGTGGCTTAAACAACTGAACAATGCTAATTAGAAAACTAGACAAACTAATAGCTGGACAACATGGTCTAGTTATTTGACTAAACTTTTATTTATTTATTTTTATTTTTTATTTTTTTATAATAATTAGTACATTGTAGTCATATATCTTTGTTAGGTACAAGCTAATAAAGGCATATATGCACACAATTCTCATTTAACCCCTTCCCCAATTACCACTCCACTCCCTCGCCCTCCCTCCTTGTCAAGTCCAGTTTAGTGATTGACTTTGATATATTTGTGAAAGTACATCATGTGCATTAGGGTGTCTCCCCCCCACCCGCCCCGTCCATCCCCTTTAGTTAAGTCAACTTCTTTGCTTACCGAGAGTTTCTTTTTTTTCATCTGGAGACCCGCTTATGCCCCATCTTCTCCCTAGCATCCGCATATTAGGGAGAACATATGCTTCTTTACTCTTTGTGACTGGCTAATCTAACTTAACATAATGATTTCCAGTTCCATCCATTTCCCTGCAAATAACATGATTTTGTTCTTCTTTATGGCTGAGTAAAATTCCATTGTGTACATATCCCATAGTTTTGTAATCCATTCATCTGTCAATGAACATCTTGGCTGTTTCCATAGTTTGGCAATTGTGAATTGTGCAGCTATAAACATAGATACACATGCATCAGTTTGACAGTTTGGTTTCCACTCTTTTGGGTAGATATCCAGAAGTGGTATTGCTGGATCGTGGTAGGTTCATTCCCATTCGTCTGAGTATCCTCCATACTGTTTTCAAAAGTGGTTGCACTAGTCTGAAATCCCACCAACAACTTTTAATTTAACTAAATTGACTAGTAATTTTGATTTCTTTATTTTGTTTATTTTTTACTTTTGAAGATTTAACTTATATATGCAACTGACACAGGTTTCCCTTTGAACAATAAATATTAAAGATATTCAGAAATATAAACTTTTGTGTGTGTATGTAGTACTGGGGATGGAACCCAGAGGCCTTCTACCTCCAGGATACACTCCAGACCTGTTTTATTTCTTTTTTGGAAACAGGGTCTCATCAAGTTGCTGAGAGCCTCACTAAGTTGCTGAAGCTGGCTATGAACCTGCAATCCTCCTGTCTCAGCCTCTCAAGTACTGTACAAACTTTTATCAAATCACTTTACAAAAATAAATTGATTAAAAAAGTGATACAAAAACTAAGATTCAAAACTTCTTCCCTCCCAGCAGTATAGAGAAGATTAAAAATATATATATATTTGCCAATAAACTTGCTAATTAACATGCTTGTCTAAATTTTACTTACATATAAATTTACCAAATGTTGGACGATTACATAGACAGTGCTTTGGAGCTTTTAATACACAAATGACTATGCAGATTATATCATTTTAAAAAGCTCTTTGTCCACTCAGGAGGGAAAAATGCATTTCATGAGAGCAGAAAGTTGTTAAATAACCAATTTGTAAACCTAGAAAGCTATGAAAAATAATGACTCCGTGCCCATTTTTTTTTTAAATTTTTTAATTTTTATTGTAGTAATTCGTGCAATATAGCGTACATCTTTGTTAAGTACAAATTGTTAACAACATATTTGCACACAATTCTCATTTGACCCCTTCCCCGATTCCCTCCCCATTCCCGTTCCCTCCCCCTCCCTCCCCCTAAAGTTCACTTCAGTGAGTGACCTTGTTATGATTGTGTAGGTACATCATGTGCTTTAGGGTGTCCCTCTGCCCCATGCATCCACTACAATTAAACCAACTTCTTTGCTTATTGAGGATCTCTCTTTTTCATCTGGAGACCCTCCTATGCCCCATCTTCTCCCTAGCATCCA
>PVLC010000684.1:0-89103 GCA_004027655.1 Graphiurus murinus
AAAAAATAGGGCTGGGGGTATAGCTCGGAGGTAGAATGCCCCTGAGTTCCATCCCCAGTACCGCAAAAAAAAAAAAAAAAAAAAAAAAAAAAAAAAAAAAAAAAAAAAAAAAAAAAAAAAAAAAAAAAAAAAAAAAAAAAAAAAAAAAAAAAAAAAAAAAAAAAAAAAAAAAAAAAAAAAAAAAAAAAAAAAAAAAAAAAAAATAGCTAATAGAAAAGAAAAATAACAAAAAGTTGACTTACCTAAAAGAAGAAAGCCAAGAAAAAATGTGGAATAAAGAACAGATGACCTGCAATCCCAGTACCTGGAATGCTGAGACAGGTGGATCACAAGTTCGAGGTCAGCTTCAGCAACATATAGAGACCCTCAACAACTTAGCAGGCCCCTGTTTCAAAATAAAAAAAAGTTAAAAGGGTTGAGGGTATAGCTCAGAGGTAGAATGCCTCTGGGCTCAATCCCCAGTAAATATAGGAAAGAATATAAACTAAATAACAGGATTAGAGATCTAAATCCATGTAATTTTTTTATTAGTTACATCATATATGAATATTCATTTCAGTTAAAGTCAGAAATTGTCACACAGAATATAAACACAAGACTTGAGTATGTGCTATTTATTAGAGAAGCAGTTTAAATATAATAAAAAGTTAAATGAGAAGTAAAAGAATAAAGAAGTTACAACATGCAAATAATACTCAAAAGAAAGTTGATTTTATAGATATACTTTTTTTTTGTTTTTGCAATGCTGGGGTTTGAACCAGGGTCTTTCACATGTTAAGCAAATGTGCTACTACTGAGTTACATTCATCAGCCTCTTGATCATTAATATATAATATCATATTCATAGACTTTAAGCCAAAAAAATCACCAGAAGCAAATAGGAATACTTCATAATAATAACATTGTCAAATAAACAAAAATCCTAAATTTTTCTGTACCTAGTATTTCCCTTATATGAATTAAACAGTTTCAACATATAGTAGAATGAGAAGAGGAAACTGACCTAAAATCATGTAATAATGGAGATTCTCTCACACATCACTTGGTAAGCCTTATGACAGCAGTCAAAAATACAAAGAATGAAGCCGGGCGTGGTGGTGCACGCTTGTAATCCCAGCATTCGGGAGGCTGAGACCGGAGGATCCGGGTTCTCGGCCAGCCTCAGCTACCTAGTGAGGCACTCCGCAACTTAGTGAGACCCGGTTTCAAAATAAAGAATAAAAAAATAGGGCTGGGGGTGTAGCTCGGAGGTAGAATGCCCCTGTGTTCAATCCCCAGTACCGCAAATAAATAAATAAATAAATAAAAATACAAAGAATGAGCCAGGTGTGGTACTTGGGAAGTTGAGACAGGAGGATCACAGGTTCAAAGCCAGCCTCAGCAACTTAGTGAGGTTCTCAGCAACTTTGTTTCCAAATAAAAATAAATAAAATAGGGCTGGGGGTGTAGCTTGGAAGTAGAAGCCTCTGGGTTCCATCCCCAGCACCACACGCACACACACACACACACACACACACACACACACACACACACACACACTCAGATACCAAGAGTATAAAATATTTGGCCAACATGACTAATCAAATCAACCCAATTGATACATGTTTAAGACCACACTTAACAGTCCAGATCAAATTTTCTTTTCGCGTACACATAGAACAGTTACCACGGCGTGCCATGTGCTAATCCCTGATGGAAGTCTCAAAATCTTTTTAAGTGATTGAAAACATTTAGGATGTCTTTCCTGACCACAATAAACTTAAACCAAACCTCGAAAACAGAAAGATAAGTGGACAAATTCTCTACTGGTGTAGCAAGTGCGTGACACACTTCTAAACATCCCATTAGTACAAGGAGAATCACAGTGAATATTAAAAGAGTTTGAACTGATTGACCATGCAACATGTCTTATTGAAACAAGTTGCAGGCAGCAACAGAAGTGGCTAGAGGGAAAATAATGGTTGTAAGCGTTGTGTTGTTGTTGTTGTTGTTTGTTTGTTTGTTGTACTGGGGATAGAATCCAAGGGCATTCTATCTCGAAGTTACACCCCAGCCCTATTTATTTATTTATTTATTTATTTATTTATTTATTTATTTATTTATTTATTTATTTACTTTTTGCAGTACTGGGGATTGAACCCAGGGGCATTCTACCTCCGAGCTATACCCCCAGACCTATTTTTTATTCTTTATTTTGAAAGAGGGTCTCACTAAGTTGTGGAGTAGCTGAGACTGGTAGCTAAGACTGGCCAAGAACCCGGATCCTCTGGTCTCAGCCTCCCATATGCTGGGATTACAAGCATGTGCCACCACGCCCGGCTCCTTTTTATTTTTTGTTTTGAAACAGGGACTCGCTAAGTTGCCAAGAGTCTCTCGCTGTGTTGCTGAGGCTGGCCTCAAACCTATGATCCTCCAGTTTTAGCCCCCCAAGTACTGGGATCATAGGCATGTGCCACCATGCCCAGCTTAATGGCTTTAAATAGAATAATGTTTAAAATCCATGATCTAAAGCTGGGTGTGGTGGTGCACGTTTGCAATCCTAGTACTTGGGAGGCTAAGATGGGAAGATGGCAGGTTCCTAGCCAGACTCAGCTACTTAATGAAATCCTTTACAACTTAGTGAGACCTTGTTTCTAAATTAAAAAAAAAATAAGAACTGTGTTGGGGATGTAGCTCAGTGGTAGAATGCTCCTGGGTTCAATTCCCAATACCACTATCTATCTCTATATCTCTATCTATCTATCTATCTATCTATCTATCTATCTATCTATCTATCTATCTATCTATATGCTAAAGTCCATGATCTAAACCAGATACTGAGATACGTTTTCTATAAAGGGCCAGAATGTGCATGTTTAAGTCTTTGGGGGGTTATGCGGTTTCTGTCCTAACTACTTAACTCTGCCAGGGTAGACGGAAAGGATCCCTAGACATTCAGAGAACAGGTGGCTGGCCCCAGGGCCAGGATCGAGACGTAGCTGAGGCTGAATGTGACTCACATATTTGGTGACCAGGAATAATACATGCTCCTTAGATCTGATAAAATAAAATAAGCAGTTTATCTCAGCCATCCAACAGACTATGATGAAAAAGAAAACGAATGAAATCACACCAGAGCCTGTGTGAGGAAACTGTGGAAAACTTCCATTTCTCTGCGACGGTATATATCCTTCAAGCTTTTATTCAGAGAGGCCTCCTTGGTCTCTGTGTATCATAATCATATTGCCTTCACACACTTTCACTTTAATCTCTTTTCTCTGGCACATTTTTTTTTTAGTACTTACCATTGTCTTAAATTATATTAAAAATTTTCATAACCTGCTTTTTAAAAATATCTTTCTTAATCCCAGTACTTGGGAGGCTGAGACAGGAGGATCGCAGGTTCGTGGCCAGCCTCAGCTACTTAGTGAGGCCCCACTCTGTAACTTAGTGAGACCCTGTTTCAAAAGAAAGAATTAAAAAATAGGGCTGGGGATGTAGCTCGGAGGTAGAATGCCCCTGGGTTCAATCCCCAGTACCATAAAAAAAATAAAAAGAAATAAAAAATAAATCTTTCCATCTCATCTACTAAATTGCAATTCTTTGAAGGCTGTATCTTCTTCAGCACTCAGAATATAAAATAAGTGCTCCTAATTATTTGTTGAATATGTAAATGAGTGGCCGGAAAGAAGGCTCCAAGTCAAAAATCTCTGGCTCCCAGAAGTGACAGTAAGTAAGTAAGTACAATAAGAAAGTGACAATACGCACATTCAGTCAACCCCCACGCACGACAGGATCTGAGGTGAGGCGGGATGAGTCAGCCCTGACAGGTCTTTGACTACTTCCTTCAAACCTGCACCCTTCTTTGTACAAGAAAAAGAAGATTCAAGTTGCCTTCCCAAACACTTGGACCATTACTGGTGGAGTCCGAACAGGCCCCCCAGCGTAAACAGGCAAGTTCACCGCCCAGGAAGGGTCCAGTGTGGAGTGACAGCGGGGTCTGATGGAGTCCTCTTTCTCTTCTCTAAAAGGAGACACGGGAATGGCTTCCTGGCATTTCTTTATATTTCCTCCGTCTCCTTTGGAAATCCTACCCACTGTCCTCTGGCTTTGCTCTCCTTACTCTTAGACTTTATGGAGAAGGGATCCTATAGCTCGCATCTGGAACCTTCTCCCATTCAAAATTCTGTTTGCGAGGTTTATGCCGGGGCACGCATCATGTGCGGTTCATCTTCGTGGCTGGAAATGCTAATATAATACACCTTATTCATCCGGTCCACTGCTCACAGGCGTTTGCCGGCTTTCCTATTTTGAGACATAATGAGTGAGGCTGCTAGGAAAATTCCTGAAGGGAATGTAACCTGCTGCTCTCTGAACTGCGAACAAAGGGACCTTCTGCCACGGAAACAGCTTTCCAGCCTCTCCAGGCTTGCTAAGAGTTCAGTGTCAGGACCTTCCATAGCTGTTTGATTGGCTGTATTCTTTCATGAATACATCAATGCAAAAAAAAAATTCTCACTCTCCTTATTGTTCTATCAATACATTTGCCAAAAGGGGATGTTAGGAGGATGGGTGAGATTTAAGGTTCTGGAAGTCCTTCAAGCCCCTTTGGAGAACAGCACGTAGACTCAGTCCTGTGTATTTACGAAAGCGAGGCCCACGCAGAGCAAGAACAGTGGCATCAATAACACATTAAAAACTCATTTAGTCATACAGCTTAGTCACACATGATAAATTCTCCACCAACGTGTTTAATAAAGCTGCTAGAGAGAAAGAAATCTCAGTGAGGACTAGGCAGGGCTTTGCATTGGTAGTATCTACGTGAGTCTCTGGGTAGATGGAAATTCAGCTTCCCTGGTCCCACTCAGAGTCTGGATCATGCCTGGGGCCAGAGCCCAGGAAATGCAGTTTGGTTAAGCACCCAAAGACTCTGGACATGTGTTCCTTGAGCCACGCCATGGCAGAACTATCACTAAGGAATGGCAGGGAGAGGGAAATAAAGGGGTACAAACTCTGTCTAGGGACAGGGCTGAAGATCTGACTGTGGGGACTGAGTATGGGAGGTAATAAACCTGTCATTATTTGCAGATGACACGGACATTTGTCTGACCAGTCTAAAATAGTGTACAGACATTATTTGAAATACTAAGATTAAAGTGCACATCAGTTGCATTTCTATACACCAACAGCAAACAACTAGAAAATGTAATTAAAGAGAAAATATCTTTTATAATTGGCGAATGGCCTTTGGTGACAGTGTCAGAGAACTTTAAGTGACTATAAATAAATATTTATTTCAATAAGTCACTGAAGTTTTGAGGTCGGTCATAGAATAAGCCTGTTTAAGACAGCTCTGCAAGGAAAATTATAAAGTTCTATTCTGGACTCTAAATAAAAAAGACTCACATAAATGGGGAGGTCTTCTCTTGAATAAGAGTTTTAATAGAATAATATTTTAATTCTTCTCAAATGGATCAATAAATTGGCAGTAATTCCATCCGAAGCTTCAGTAGGGTTTTCCATGGCACTTCCCAATCCTCTCAGGAGGAGCTCAGGGCTAAACATAGATAGTTCTTCAAGGAAGGAGACTTATTCTACCCATTTTCCGGATTCGCTATAAGACTAGGGTAACTAACATAGCTGTGATAGACAACACACCAGTAAGTAGGAATACACAGAGAGCCCAGAAATAGATTCCCTGCATGTTTGGGACTCTGGGATGTGAAAAAGGTGGAATGCTATCACCAGGGAAAGGATCTGAGAAGGATTTTCATCTAAGTGGAGGCTTATCTCTACCTCACTCTGAGGTCCACTAGAGTGTGTGTGTGTGTGTGTGTGTGTGTGTGTGTGTGAGAGAGAGAGAGAGAGAGAGAGAGAGAGAGAGAGAGAGAGAGAGAGAGAGAGAATGGATGAAAAAGATATAAAGAAAGAAGGAAGGAAAGAAAGAGGGGAGGAAGAAAGATGTTCTCAGGCCACATTAAAATGTTAGTGAGCTCCTGGGAGAATATATCCAAGAATGAATGAGTCCATTCTAAGAAGTAAATGGAATTAGGAAAATGTTAGAAGTTATTAGAATTTTTGTTCAACAAGAAAGGTGAAGGCAATGAGAAATTCCAGGTAAACAAAAACCGTAAAAGATCATACACGAAAATGAAATAATCTGAACGCAGCATCGGAAGCAACCAGTAGTGTGTAAGGAATTAGGATCCGTCTTACCAGATGTAGAGTATTCGTCTTTATTGAGAGAGACAGGAGTTATGATAGGGACACTTTATAGCTTGGGATGTGATCACAGTACATTCTTGGTTCTACAGTGAAGAAAATTTGCATAGTGATGACTCAATGTCAGTTTTACCCTCTTTCTTACTATCAGAACTCCAACTTTAAGGTCAGTGTTATGCCAAATTTTTTAGATGAAGAGGGAGGTCAGTAGAATAGTGGGCGTGAATTGGAGGAGTGGATTGCGAGGGGGAAAAGGAGGACTGAGGAAGGAACAGTTCAAATAATGCCCTGCCCATATATGAAGGTAGCACTGCCCATCTCAACCAACATGGACAAGGGGGAGAAGAGACGGGCGGGATGCGGAGGGAGATCAACTGCTGTGTGCGTGCATGTCTGTATCACTTTGAACCTCACTGTGGTCTATAATTACTGCACACTAACTACACTACATTTCCCAGCCTCCCTTGCGACTAGGGCTAGACACATGACAGGCCTTCGACCAATAAGGTGAAGCACAGTTTGCTCGATGCGGCTCTTTTATCTCCTTGAGCTACTGCTCTTCCCTCTTCTTCGTTTCCTCCCAAAGTAGACTCTTCTAGAGACCTCCCACTAGGCCAAATAATCCCGTTCCTTAATCCTTCAGCTTCCCGGCACTTCACCAAAAACGCTTTCCCAAAGCTTTCCTATGACAGCTTAGTGGTCAAATCCTAACTGTCTTTGCTCGCCCTCATCCTCTTGTAAGTGGTTCATCCTCTGATGCTCTTGAAAGCCTCTCCGGATCAGGGGAGTGTCTTAGCTCCGCAAGTATGTCATGGAGGTCCTACCTGGTCCATCGTGTTATCCATCACCCTTAAATTTAGATATTCACTGTTTGCTCTTAGGTTCTTTTGTTGTTGTTGTTGCTTACCTCTGCAGTTGGCATTGCACTTTTTCCAAGATTTTGGCAATTTCGTGGATGAAGCTCCTTTGCTAGCCTGTATCCCTCCTCTATTTTCTCACCCAGGGGCCAGGCCTGTGCTTCCAGCCCACACAGCTTCTACCTCTTATTCAAGATCGCCACACTCAGGATCGTCATCGTTTTATCCTTAACAAGGTCCTCCTTGAGAGGTAGATGTCTCAATCAATGGATCATTTTCAACCACCAGCCTCAGGGGTTTCCCACGTGCCAAGAGCACCACGATTTTTGATTCTCACAACCAGTTGCAACCCATCACCGGCCCCATCTTACAGATGAGGAAATGCCTAAAGGAGCGAAGAGATTTCCCAAGGTCACAGAAATCCACGTGGGGCTGAGACGGCTCTTTTGATACCCAAGCCAGCCCTCTCCCTTTCCACAATAATACTTCTAACCTTCTCCTAGTTTACAACCTGGATTCCACATCCAATCCATCCCCAGATTCTGCCAGTTCTCTCCCAAAAACCTCCTGTGTCTTCTTACCACCCAGCCGAAGTGTGAGAAGAGGACCGTTACCTGCAGGGTGACAGGTTTTCTTGCCCCAAGACCTCATGCATTGTGACAAGATGTTCCTTCCCAAGCACAGCTTCTTTCCTCCACTGCAGGAGGACACAAGAGAACCCAAGCTCCTGCCGAGTGCACCCCGCCTGCTCTCTCACTCTGCCTTATAACTTTCCTCAACCTGCCTCCAACTGCAGTCAAAAGACCTCTTGCTCTGAAGGGCGGCTCTCCACGGACCCGCCAAGGGAGTTCTGCGTGTTCTTGAAGATCCTAACAGTCTACTTGGCGTCCGGTGTGTCCAGCCAGGTCCTGCTCTGGCTCTGAATCCAGACCTGTCCAGCTCCTTGGATATCATGGTGGCACCTTGTCGCAGTTCTCCTTTGACTTCGTGCCTCGGCTCCAGGACCTGGGCCCCTGCCATGTTCTGGTGACTAACTTCCCTCTTATAGCCCCCTCGAGGGCCTGGCGCTCAGCTGCACTTGGCAGCTCTGTTTGGGAGCCTGAAATTCTCTGCCAGAACCACAGGGCAGCAGCTGGAGCGCCACCCCTGCCTGAGCAGCTGCGTCAACGCCCTGCGCGCAGCCTCCCGCTGACCGTGAGTGCCTGCTGTTGAGGCCTGTCCTCGACTTCCAAGTGAGACCTGGTGTCTGTCAGAACTACCAGCTCAGCCTATGTCAGCCTGGTGCCTTGCCCTCAACTGCACCAGGGGCTGGGAGCCCTTACCGCATGGACCCTGGGGGGCCGCTCCAGATCCAAATTACAGCGGGGCGGGGGTGGGGAAAGCAGGGGAATGTGTGTTAAAGCTGTGGGAGACGAACCCAGACATTTGGTGAAGCAGGTGTGTGAGAAAGAGTGGCATCAGCCGTCATAGGTCCAAAGGAGAGATGAAGTCAGACACGGTGGCTCTGAAGTCGGGAGGGAGCTGCATGGTTGGAGACAAAGAGGCGGAATAACATTTTGATAGAAAAACTAGCAGCGCGGGTGATCGAGCAGGCGCCTGGACAGAAAGGAGGGGGGAGCCAGAGATGGAGTCCACACTGTGAGCTGGGTGCCATCCCCGGAGGCTGTGACCTGGGGAGCTCTGACCTGTCAGCAGAAAGACCACATTTTGTGACTCCATGGAGTCACAGCTGCATGCACCTGCGACCCCATGAGCTTGTACTGATCATGGATTGAGGGCCAGGGATAAGGTCGTGCAACTCTGCATGTGCATGGGGGGGTGGGAGGGGCAGGCTCCAAACCAGCCATAAGATGGTGGTCTGGCATAGGAGCAGCACACCGTGCCAATGGCCGGTGGGACAGGACAGCACTGCTTGCTTTGGGGTCCTGGTGGAGAACTGAAAGACACAGAGTGATTGAGGTACAGATGCTAAGAGGCAAATATAATCCGCCCTAAAGGTCTTCTCCAATCCTAAGTACCCCAGGGCTCAAGAGGAGTCAGCGTGCCCTTTGCGTAATGTAAAATCAGAGGGTCCCACGGAAAAGCTCAAAAGCTGGCCCAAACTAGTTTTTGGCGTTGAGATCCTATGGCGTCAAATATTTCCTGAAACAATTTAGATTGGCAGCCAAGTCCTGGAGAGCTTTTGAATGAGGCGACTTTCTCTTTAATTGGGTTTGCCGAGGGCGGAGGATCGGATGTGAATCCCCAGCACGCACCTTAGGAAGCCGCAGGCTGTTTGACCTGCGGCTGAGAGAGAAAGCCCTGACATCAACTGGTTTTCTTAGCTTCCTGAGAGCACGTCCTGCTTCCTTGATCCTCTGCCAAGGAGCGCCGCCAACTACTGGCACAGAAACCGGGAGACGAGGCCGGTGTCTAATGTCCCTTCCACCCCCAGAAATAACCCCAAAATAATTCTGCCAGGCCTGCCGTGGCACCGGCAGGGCCAGCCTGCAGGCGGGGGCTGTTGCCAGGCACTGTCTCTGGGTGACTTCTGGCCTGGCTGCCCTGGCTTGCTTCAGTGGGTTACACTTTTTCTTTGCAAGAAGAGGGAGAATCAAGCCGGGCGTGGTGGCGGCTGAGACCAGAGGATCCGGGTTCTCGGCCAGCCTCAGCTTCCTAGTGAGGCACTCCACAATTTAGTGAGACCTGGTTTCAAAATAAAGAATAAAAAATAGCGCTGGGGGTGTAGCTCAGAGATAGAATGCCCCTGAGTTCAATCCCCAGTACCGCAAAAAAAAAAAAAAAAGAAGAGAGAGAAACAGCAGGAGGGCTGATGGAGAATTTCAAAACAGGAGGTCAGGAGGTTAGCGATGTAGTGTGTGAAGGCTATCCCGCTGAAACTTGGAGTGGATCAAGAAGCAAATGACTCTTCAGCTGCACCTGTCAATGGCGACTTCTGTAGACTAGAGTCGTTGGGGCTCTTCTTCCTTGTCCTTAAACCCAGCACTATGTTATTTTTTACTTACTTAATTAATTGTGGTACTGGGGCTTGAACCCAGGGGCATTCTACCTCCAAGTTATATCCCCAGCCCTATTTTTAGTTGTTTTTGTTTTTGTTTTATTTGAAACAGGGTGTTGCTACTTTGATGAGCGTCTCATTACTTGCTGAGGCTGTCCTCGAACCTGCAATCCTCCCGTCTCAGCCTCCCAAGTACTAGGATTGCAGGTGTGTGCCACCATGCCTGGCTTGGAACAAAGTTTATCTTCAGCAAGGACAATCAGGGAAAAAAAATTTAAATTATTTTAAAATAGAGTAGATTTATATGGGTCTGTGCTTGGATTGCCATATGGTAATGTTTTGTTATCACACCACTTTTCATGTTCTTGCTTCCAGAAAGGCAGACTTTGAATCATAAGCTCTAGAAATGCCATAAACCTTGTCGCAACAGCCCAACTTTAAGATGAACTCTGCAGATGTCACAAATGATTATAATGTATAGATTGCTGTCGTTTTATACAAATGTAACATAATAATAAAAATTGTAATTAGGAAGCTTTAAAATTTTTGTTTTAAAAATATTTTTTCTCATAAGAGTAATATATGCTATTATGGAACATTGCTGTGTGTGTGTGTGCGTGTGTGTGTGTGTGTGTGTGTGTGTGTGTGTGTATGTGCGTGTGTGTGGTGTACTAGGGTTTGAACCCAGGGCCATTCTACCTCTGAGCTATACCTCCAGCCCTACTTTATTTTTTATTTTGTAAAAGGGTTTCACTAAGTTATACCAGCACTGGCCTTGAACCTCAGCCTCCCAAGGACTGGGATTACAGGTATGCACCACAGAACCTGGCTTAGAAAATTCTTTTTTTTTTTTTTTTTTTTCGGTACTTGGGATTGAACTCAGGGGCATTCTACCTCCGAGCTATACCCCCAGCCCTATTTTTTTTATTCTTTATTTTGAAACAGGGTCTCCCTAAGTTGCGGAGGGCCTCACTAGGTAGCTGAGGCTGGTCGTGAACCTGGATCCTCTGGTCTCAGCCTCCTGAATGTAGAAAATTCTTAAGACTGAAGAAAAGGCCACCTGAAATTCTTTGAGAAGATTTATTCCACCAGTATGGAGAAAACCCAGGGTGTGCAGAGTCACACATTGACCAAGTGTTTATTGATCCTCTACTCTATACTGTAATACTCGATTATATATAGCCGTTTAGATCCTGGGAATCTAAAATGTCAAAGACACCATTCTCACGTGTTAGGAGCATGTGGTTGACACAACGTTTCCAGGTCATGCAAAGTTCCAAGATGGCACATTCAGGTGGCGTGATCCAAGTCTGTGCAGAGGGCAGGTGAACAGAGAGCGAAACAAGAGTCAGAGAAGCCAGCGGCCAGACTTTGGACGGTGGAAAGAATTCGAGGCTGGGAAGGCGGCTCCAGGCTGACTGAAGAGCGTTGGGGAGAGGCTTGGAGGCGTACAGAGTACGCAAAGTCCACGGAGTCCTTTCCTCTGGCCGGAGGCCTGCTGCTGCCCTTCAAGGGCGCTGTAGGTGTGGACCAGGAAGCCAGCCTAGGGAGCCCAAGAATGCACCCCGATTTCAGATGAGAAGAGGACTTTCAGGTGTCTGACTTGAACAACTCAACTGTTTCCCAAGGTGGAGAGCAGAGGTTTACGCTAGGATCTTGCTCCTGATCCCATGGACCCAACGGCTCTGTCATCTGCATTCGTCCTCAGTCAAGGTGGCATTGTTTTCACCCAAAGTAAGCATGCTTCCGCCAAAAGGAAATGTTAGCACAGAAGCCGAGCCAGACAATCAGTGTCCTGCCTCAGGCCGAGCGCCTTAGACCCACAGCTGCCCACCTGGAGGGTGGGGGTGGCAGGTCTCATTTATGGGGTGGGCAGGCTCCCCAGAGGGCTAAAAATGAGGTAACTAGCTGCCTCTGGGGCAGAGACTCACAAACACGCTCCAAATCTTAAGGTTTAACTACTCTTTAAGCCATCTCATAGATTACAGGTGAATTTTTGTGACTGAGTAATAGCTTTCGTGTATTGGGCATTTTTTTTTGTGTCAGGTGGTTGCTAAATCTTTCTGAGCTTCCCTGAATACCCGAGGACCTGCTTTTCTTATTGACTCTCCGGTAAAGATGGTAGAAGTTGGTGTGAGCGCATTTTACCTGATCAAGGGGAGGAAGTTTAGGAAAGTCATGTGGACCAGCACGGAAATGCTCAAGGTGGTACGACGCCAGGGACAGAGCGGGAGTCTAATTTGTCTGGACATGAAGGACGCGTTAAAATAGGGAACTGTATTTACCTCTGGGCTGTGGGAAACAAGCAATGCTTATTTCCTTTTTTTTTTTTTTTTGTGGTACTGGGCATTGAACACAGGGTCATTCTACCTCCGAGCTATACCCCCAGCCCTATTGTTTATTCTTTATTTTGAAACAGGGTCTCACTAAGTTGCAGAGTGCCTCAGTAAGTAGCTGAGGCTGGCCTCAAACCCGGATCCTCTGGTATCAGCCTCCCGAATGCTGGGATTACAAGCCTGCGCCACCATGCCTGGCTGTTTATTTCCTTCTTTAGAGCTTTCTAGGGTGAAGACAGGCTGCAAAACTGCCAGGCTGTTTGCGCGGGGGCGAGTTGGTTTCAGAAGAGGAAATTCTTATCTGGCTCAGTCGGAGCTCAGACAGCGCGAATTAAAAACACCCCTGGTGTTCCCTGAGCCCCTGAAACCCAGGGATTTGTTTGCATCTGTTGCCGAGAGCCCGGGAGCTTTTATCCCACCATCATCCGGGATAGCTCTCGCGGAGTTAGAAGGGCAGAAGCTGGACTCGAGATTCTACGGTTAGGAGGGGAGCTGATCCGGACAGATTTACTTTTCGTGAGAGACTCGACTTCTAAGAAATGAGAGGTCAGGGGCTGACGGGGCGATTGAAGGAAACCTCGGGATGGCTGTAGAGAATCCGGGTGTCCTCTGAGCCCTGCGTCAGCCTTCAATCTCCTGTTGGTGGTGGGCAGGAGCTGAGCCCGAGGTCAGCTGCAGGGCAAGGAACCGGTGTCGGCCAGTTAAAACGAGGCTGAGAGGGTGACCAGGATCTTCTTTCTGAAAACACGGTTCTGAGAAACTGAAGTAATAAAGTACAGGCTGCAGACTTCCACCATGGTGGCCTCCATTTCGGGCTACACCTTCAGCGCTGTGTGTTCCGACAGCAACACGGATCAGTTTTTAAAGTGATGAAGTAAATTGTTTCAGGAAAACAACCCTGCGATAGTTTTTCTTCCTGAGCTTTTGCAACACTGATTATGAGACTTGGAAGGATTTTTGCTGGGAGAGGTAAGACAAGAGGAAAACTTTAGTATCAGGAACACGGAATTTCTACGAGTAATTGAAATCCATAATCATCAGCCTTGTTCAGAAGTTTAAAGTTTTTATGACTCCATAAGGTATTGTCTGTCATAACGGCATGAGAATTAGATAGAATTTTTTCATGTTTTGCGACTCAATAGAAAACCGTTAACAGTCCGTGTAAACTTGAAGAAAACAATCTCTGAAAACAATCTTTAAGCTGGGCGTGGTGGCACACGCTTGTAATCCCAGCATTTGGAAGGATGAGACCGGAGGATCCGGGTTCTCGGCCAGCCTCAGCTACCTAGTGAGGCACTCCGCAACCTAGTGAAACCCTGTTTCAAAATAAAGAATAAAAAATAGGGCTGGGGGTATAGCTTGGAGGTAGAATGCCCCTGAGGTCAATCCCCAGTATCACACACACACACACACACACACACACACACACACACACACACACACACAAAGCAATCTTCAAACTCTTTTAAACTTTTAAAACAATCGGACAGTACTCATCTTTAGTTTGCACAGCATCTTTCTGTTCTCGGAATTGGGAGCTTTAATTTTTCACGGAGGCCTGTCCCAGTCCAGGGACTATCCTAACCCGTCCTAAAACTGCACCGACAGGTCCTTCGCGAGTTGCTAAATCTGAAATCATTCCAAGGCCAACAGTCGGATGCGTGGATGCCGAGCAGTGTGGGAGGGGCGGGAGGGAAGCCCTGGATCTGCGCACCTGCCTCTGCCAGCTCCCTCTGCCCCAGCACGGAACCCACCTAGAGGGAAGGGCTGCCGCACACCGCTGGAGACGAGGCTCGGCCACCAGGCAACACACGCTTAGGAGAATCTGGGAGCCCGGCATGGTGACGCACACCTGTCATCCCAGGGCTCAGGGAGGGCAGAGGCAGGAGGGTCACAGGTTCGAAGGCAGCCTGGGCAATTTAGCGAGGCTTGGAGCAACCCAACAAGATCCTAAAAAAATAGAGCTGGTGGCGGAGTTCGGAGGTAGGTAGAACGCTCCTTGGTTCAATCCCCAGCACCACACACACACACACACACACACACACACACACACACACACACTGGGAGAATCAGGGTTGTATGAGGTTCCGGAGGGACCGTGAGACAGAGGGATAAGCCTGCACATCCCACCGGGCGTGGGAGAGTGGGGCTCGCGATTCTCTGGATAGTATTGGGGTGAGGGTCTTCCTGCCTCCAGTCCACACTCGCTCCCACATCTGCTGTTTCTTTTACTCCGTCCCATCCTCACAGTCTTCTGTCTCTGAGTGCCAAGCGCCCTTCTCCTGGGGAGACCACTCTGCTGAGCCTCCAGCCGGACCAGGGATCCAGTAAGGACTGTTGTCAAGAAGGAAAACATCCCAGGCCTCAACCCTGGTCGGTTCTGATGCCGGGTGTCGCCCAGGACGTTTCATTGTCAACCAGCACCCTGGGCGAGCCTCACCCGGGGCTCGCCATGCCTGCTCCGAGAAACACGCCCTGCTCCTCCCACGTTCACCTGCCTCTTACCAACACGTTCCTTTAAACCTTCCCATACACAGAGGCTCCTGCAGGAGGACGCTCTGCTCCTCCTCTCTTTCCCCTTCTGTTTTCTGCAATCCAGTGTTGGTCCCGACCACTCCACACCACCACTGCAACAAACCGAACCCATGGGTCACCCCACGCTCGCGCCCTCTAGGGAAGCCTGCCCCAGCTCCAGCCAGTTCCCTGTTTTTGCTGTTGTCTTCTAGACACCAGCCTTCCCGTAGTTCCTGGCCGTGCAGAGCTCTTGTTGCCTCAGGGCCTTTGCACTGCTGCTGTGGAGCCCAGAGCCCTCCTGCGCCTTCCTCCTCCACGTTCTCGAGTTTACCCTGGCTTTGCCCGTTCCTCTGATCCTCCTATTTTCCTCCAGACCACATTTCCCCGATTTACGTATTTTTTAACTTACGTACACCCTCGCTCACTAGATGATGAATTTCCAGGGGCCGCTGGCTTTATGAGTTGTTTATCAGCCTTCCAAGCCCTGTTCCTGGAACACGGTGCATTTGCTGTACTTCTAGAAAAAGTGACTCAAAGCAGCTGTTTTGTCAGAGGTGACCCTTAACCCTGCTCCCCCTCCCCCGGGGGTGCACACCCACACACACTGCCACATTCCACACTCAAGTGCACGACTGGGTGAGTGAGAGGCAGCCACGCGGGCTGGGTGGGCAGCGTGTCTGTGACTCAGCATGTGCCCCCCAAGTATCCTCAGATCCCTCCTGACGGCAGCCAGACACCCCGCGCTTGCAACCCTGGGGCTGATCCAGAGGCCGGATGGGGGTGGGGGTGGCGGGCTTTGTGTTTTAAGGGTTTCACTGTCAAGCAGACCGGCAGCCTCATTTCTTCCTCGGCGCACAAAGACGGCAGCGCTGCCGTTACTGTGTGATTACAGGATGATCTCAGCGCACCTCTTGAGACCTCTCCTTTGTTCGCTTTTTTTTTTTTTTTTCAGAGCGAATGAAAGAACCGGAGCACTAAATCATCGACTTCCTGTGCAGCGCGGCGACAGTCCCTGTTCCCTTAGAAACGGAGGTTTCAGGGCTTCGCTGCTCAGCACCCCCACACGCACCCTCGGGGCTCCCGGGCGAGCGCAGCCAGCGCCGGTAATGTTCCCGTCTCAGCCCAGCCGCCATCGGCTTGCCTTCTTTGGAGATGTAAATCTGCTCGCAATAAAAATATCCAATTGGGTAATAACATATGCAGCGTACATTGTTAGTGTTTCTAATTGCTGTTAAATGGCGATTGGACTTAAATGGAGCCAACACCCCCCCCCCCCAAAAAAAAGCTGGTGTCTGCTCAGAAGCCTAATACACGCTCACACCACATGCGCATGCGCTCACAGTGGACACTCCAGCAGACCATCAGACCCCCCCCCCCAGATGTTTCCTTAGCAGATGAGACGCTGTGGGTGGAGAGTTTGCCCATTCTATCATTTCTTTTATTATTTAAGAATGTCTTGAAGTAGAAATGAAGCCAAATGAGAAAAACAATTATTGCAAAGGAGGATTACAAATGACCACTGCTGTGAAATGGCAGGGCTAAGGAAACCCACAGAGTCTCACTCGACTCCAATTAGTTAAGCAGAGGTAGATACAAAATAGAAGTTTAAAAATCATTCTGATAAGCCGGGCGTGGTGGCGCACACTTGCAATCCCAGCATTTGGGAGGCTGAGACCGGAGGATCCGGGTTCGCGGCCAGCCTCAGCTATCTAGTGAGGCACTCCGCAACTTAGTGAGACCCGGTTTCAAAATAAAGAATAAAAAATAGGGCTGGGGGTATAGCTTGGAGGTAGAATACCTCTGAGTTCAATCCCCAGTACTGCAATAATAATAATAATAATAATAATAATAATAATAATAATAATAATTCTGCTGGTGGTTCCTTGTATGTGTTTCCCCTTAGTGTCCTTGATGTGGACAGATTGAGGGGTTCCGGGTTCCTGCCCACCCACTCTTATTCCGCCTTTGCTGCTCCCTGCCGGTTCTAGCCGGTCTATTGCGGGTCCTTCATATAGGTCAGCTGAATTATCTGCGGTGAATATCCTTGATGCTGTGATTTAACAGCTGATGGAATGAAGAGAGGGAGGGTGAACAGGGCATTTCTGAATGTACTAAACACCCGCTACTCTGTATTAGGCCTTGCAGTAAGCACCTATTCAGCCTCTACTATTCTGCATTAGACCATGGGTGCCAATGCTGCGGACGCAGTGCTACCTCCAGGGACACCTGCGCAGAAATCCCCAGGTTTGGTGATGGGGACGGAAATAGGCTTCACAGAGAAGAGCGGACCCGGGGAGAAGGCGGTGAGTTCAGAGTTGGGTACTGAGGACCTGTGTTTCCAAAGAGCTGTCCCCAAGGTGGGGTCCAACAAGCAGCTCACCAAGGGCTGGCGCAGAGGCTGAGGCCGAGTTGGTGACGGGGGCTTGGGAGCCAGGCCTGGCCCAGGCCCCTGAAGTCTTGATGGAGTTGCTAAAGAAAGTGAAAGCGAGGGTCTCTCCTTTTCCATCTGGAGACCCTCTTATGCCCCATCCTCTCCCTAGCATCCGCATATTAGGGAGAACATATGCTTCTTTACTCTTTGTGACTGGCTAATCTCACTTAACGTAATGTTTTCCAGTTGCATCCATTTCCCTGCAAAGAACATGATTTTGTTCTTCTTTATGGCTGAGTAAAATTCCATTGTGCACATATCCCATAGTTTTGTAATCCATTCATCTGTGGATGGACATCTTGGCTGCTTCCATAGTTTGGCAACTGTGAATTGTGCAGCTATAAACATAGATACACATGCGTTGGTCTGATAGTTTGGTTTCCATTTTTTTGGGTAGATACCCAGAAGTGAGTGGTATTGCTGGATCATATGGTAGTTGATTTAACCGAAAGGGATGGACGGGGGGGGGGGGACCCTAATGTACATCAAGGTTACTCACTAAATTGAACTTGAGAGGGAGGGAGGGTGAGGGAGTGGGGTAGGAATTTGGGGAAGGGGTCAAATGAGAAATGTGGGCACATATGTCGTTATCAATTTGTATCTAATAAAGATTTTGCTTACAATGCAAGAATAATAAAAAAAATAAAAAATAAATAAAAGAAAGTGAAAGCAAGATTCCTGAGACTCGGAGCTTGGGGAGAGCTTGTGAACTGGAGTCTGCAGAAAGAGAGAAAGGAAGGGAGGAAGGGAGGAAGGAAGGAGAGAGAGAGTGAGAGAAAGAGAGGAAGGAAGGAAGGAAGGAAGGAAGGAAGGAAGGAAGGAAGGAAGGAAGGAAGGAAGAAAAGAGGAGGTGGGGCTGAAGTCATGAGTCAAGCTAGAGAGCCAGGAAAGTGCCCAAGAACTAAGGCCAGGGAGAGTTCCTTGGAGCAGATGGGCGCAGTGACAAGTCACAGAGTCACAGGTGAGGTGACAGGGCCAGGGCACGGCTCGGGGGTGCAGAGGGACGCCGGGGACCATTGTCCATCAGCGCAATGGAGGTGAAAGCTGTATGCCCAGGGCTTGGCAGGCGGGCAGGCAGGTCGTGAGATGCGAGGAGGCGTCAGGAGAGGCTGGTCTAGGAGAAGGAAGGGCAGGACATGGGAGGAAGGGAGAGGCCCGTCATGGAGGGAGAGGACGGGCCACTCTCCAGCTGGAGGCGGGACTGCAGAAAGAAGAAGGGCTCAGGGAAGACAGGAGAGAAGATGGGAGGAGAGAGAGTGGAGAGAGCTTTCCTTGCCTCTGCATGACTGCGTTACAAAACTGGAAGGAGATTTCCCTGGAGGCCAGAAGGGCTGACACAGGTTTAGCACCACCCTTTTAACAATGCTCGAGAAAGTCGAGAGAAAGTGAGCAGAGTTGAGTGCTGGGCTGTCCTTCTGAGGGCCAGGCAATACTTAGCAATACTTAGCAGGAATACTTCGAGAATCAAAGCTAGCAAAATTTCTCCAGAAACTGTTGGACAAGTAAATGCAAAGGAAAAAAAAAAAAAAAGACTATGGTGGCCCACACCTAGAATCCCAGCTTTCAGCTCCAGCAACTTAGCAAGATCCTGTTTCCAAATAAAAATAAAAAAGGGCTAGGGGGTGTAACTCAGTGGTAAAACACCCTGGGGTTCAATTCCCAATAGTGTGCATGTGTACACACACACACACACACACACACACACACACACACACACACACTCGAGCAAATGCAAAAGAGTCGGTATGCTGGGAAGCAGCAAAGGAGCCACGGAGCTGCGTGGAGGAGGCCCCTGTCAAGGGTGGGCCTCTCCCTCGAAGGTGTGGGGGGCAGGCAGTTGGTACCCCAAACCATCTGAGAGATGTCAGTGCCCCTGGTGGTCTCACGTAGACGCATTCTCTGCTGAGGTCATCCTAGTCCTTGTGAGGTTGAGACAGGAGGATCACAGATTCGAGGCCAGACTCAGCAATTTAGCAATACCTATTTCAAAATAAAAGTAAAATAAATAAAATAAAAAGGGGCTGGGCATTGGCATGTACCTTCTCCAACACAGCCTCCTCTTAAATTGTTCAGTCACTTCACTAAAGAACATTCTTATGCTTCTTCCCATCTGAGATCTTTCTTTGGGGAAGAAAGAACAGAGGAAGAAGACCACCATGGGCTAACAACAGTGGTGGTTTCCCTGGGATGCTGGGGTCTCTCTTGCCCTCTACCAGTGTCTACGATGCAGAGGACGACAGTGCCCTAATTATGGGGTAAGGATTGAATCAGCCATGCCCATGACGTCTGTCAATGCTAATAAATCACCAAAATGTCTAAAGGTGATTAGTGATCACAAGCCTACTGCACTGATGATTCGATCTTGCAGCACCGTAATTATACAGGACAAGCACTGGGCTAACCTGTTGAGACCCCTGGAGAATGTAAGTGGCTCAAGGGGAGAGCTGTGCCTTTTGCATGTCCTGAAAGCCATGTATGCCACCACTTAATAGAGACTGTAACTAATCATAAACTCGTGGCTGGACGTCCAGGGTCATTCCTGCTCCCAGGGAAGGAGCCAGGGACCTTTAAAAGACCTATAGCAGCGGCGTTGGCTTTGCATCTCTATTACATCCTTGCCTTTCCATGTTCTGTTCTTTCCTTTTTTCTCTTGGCTTGCCAAAATTGGGCTTAGTCAGTGCTGCGGTGTTAACACTGCAGCTCTTAACGAGCCAGCTCACGCTGACTCAGAACCCAAGAGCCGGATCAGCACAGTACCAAGAGCCGGACACCAAAGCTGGGGCGGAGGCAGGAGCCAGTAGCTTCCGGGAGTAACTTCTCCTTGTCCAAACACCTTCCAGGTGCCCGAGGGGAGACAGAGGCCAGAAACAAAGGGCGAGGTGATGGACTCCAGGGAGGAAGATACGCTTCCGCTTTGGCTTCTGTAGGGAGGAGATCACAAGCTTCACTGTGTGTGGCCCAACCACTCGGGTTTTAAAACAACCCTGAATGTACAAATTATTTTCAGTCCAAATAGTCATTGATCTAATCCTAGATTCACATGCAACTGTGATCATCATACAAAGGGGTCTCATATATCCTTATAGGAGCTCCTTCACGGCCAGAAACACTTCTATAAGGACACAGAGAGAGCTCTTACGTGCTCCCCCAGTTTTCTCCCGTGGTAATGATTTTGCAAACTCATGGCACAATATCACAATCAACCAAGACACTGGTAACAGATAGGATCCACTATCTAGTTTGGATTTCCCCAGGTTTGCTTGAACCCGTTTGTGTGTGTTGGGGAGTGTCTGTGTATTTAATTATACACAAGCTCACCCCATGCTCTGGGTTGGGTTTCTACCACTACAGACAAGACCCAGAGGGCTTTGTCACCACTAGAATGTACGCCGATAGAACCCGTGTTGCCCAATTACGATCACGGCCACCTCCCCGACTCCATTCCCATCCCCCCCGCTCCCAGTCCCTGGCAATGGCTGTTCCCCATTTCTAAGGCTTGTCGTTTCAAAAATAGCGTGCAAAGGCAATTAGAGAGTGCGTACTATTTGTGACTTTTTTTCATTCAGCATAATTCTCTTGAGATCCATTCAAGTCATCGTGCGTGTCAAGAATTCATTCCTTTCAATTGCTGAGTGGTATTCCAAGGTATCGATGACTCTGTGCCATCTTTTCAACCAACCTACATAGATAAATATATGTAGGGGAGTTCGGCCTCCCAGCCTTATTTTATTTCTTATTTTGAAACAGGTTCTCACCTAGTTGTGGAGGGCCTTGCTAAGCTGCGGAGGCTGGCCTTGAACCTGCAATCCTCCTGTCTCAGCCTCCCAAGTACTGGGATTACAAGCATGCACCACTATGCCTGGCTAAACCTGCCTATATTGTTACATGAGAAGTGTGTTTCTTCTAGAAAGCATGTGAAGGGGTGCTTTGGGATCTGCCAATCTCTGTCCTTTTTTGCTATCTTTAACCATTTATATTGAAGATAAGAATTTATATGTCGGTGCTTGTGTTTGTCTCGTGTGTGTGTGTGTATGTGTCTTACTTGAGATTGAGAGCAAGGGTGCTTCTGAGCTACAATTCCAGTCTGTTTTATTTTTATCTATTTATTTATTTATTTATTTATTTATTTATTTATTTATTTATTTATTTATTTATTTATTTTGTGTGTGGTATTGGAAATTGAACCTAGGGGCAGTCTACCTCCAAGCTACACCCCAAGCCCCCACCTTTTTTGTGTGTGTGATACTGAGGATTGAACTCAGGGGTGTTCTACCTTCGAGCTATACCCCCAGCTCTATTTTTTATTCTTTATTTCGAAACTGGGTCTCACTAAGTTGTGGAGTGCCTTACTAGGTAGCTGAGGCTGGCCGCGATCCCGGATCCTCCGGTCTCAGCCTCCCAAACGGTGGGATTACAGGCGTGAGCCACCACGCCTGGCTACCCTCAAGCCCTTTCTATGTTTTTGTTTTAAAACAGGGTCTCACTAGGTTGCTGAGAGTCTCACTATGTTGCTGAGGCTGTCCTCAAATCTATGATCCTCCTATCTCAGCCTCTCAAGTACTGGGATTACAGGGGTGTACCACCATGCCCAGCTCCTTTTTATCTTTTTATTTTTTTTTATTTTGAAACAGGATCTTGGCAAATTTCTGAGGCTGGCCTCGAGCCTGCGATCCTCCTATCTTAGCCTCACAAGGACTGGGGTTACAGCTGTGCACCACCGCACCAACTTGTGTCTACCTTTTAAATTATCTTTGCTTTCTCTTTGCTTCCCCTGGTCCTTGACTCTTGGTTTCCTTGCCTTCTCAGGGTTACGTGAGCAGTCTTTTGGATGCCATTTCAATTTACTTGTAACGTTTCTGAGTATATTTCTTCCACGTCCTTTTGGTGTTCGCTGTGGGTATTACAACATAAATGTGTGACCTCACCGTCTGCCAGCATGGATGTTACACTGTGTTGTGTTGTGAGGAATGTCAGCCCCATGTAGGTCTCTCTCCCTTCCTTTTAAACGTCTGTGACTTGAGAATCACACGGTGTTAGTAATTTTTGTCTCTACACGATGTACATACACGAAGACGATGGTCCACTCTACATCTGTGTATTTCTGTTATCGCCTCTGTTCCTTTGTCTTTCCTGATACGTTGAGATTCCCTCTTTTACCAGTTCTGTTCTGTTTGGCAAATTACTTTAGCCAGTCTTTAAGGGTATTTGCTAGGGACACATTCTTTTCGTGTTCTTTCATCTGAGAACATCTTCATTTCCTTTAATTTCTGAAGGATAGTGTTCTCAGACATAGAATTCATCCTTGGAATTATTTTTTTTTTCTCCTTTCAAATACTTGGAAATGAGCTATTTTCTTCTGGTTTCTATTGTCTGGGATGAGCAATCTCCTGCCATCTGAATCATCTCCCACCTCCGGGGAAAATGTCATTTACCTCCAGTTTCTTTTAAGATATTTTTTTCAGAGCCGGGCGTGGTGGCGTGCGCATGTCATCCCAGTACTTGGGAGGCTGAGACCGGAGGATCACAGGTTCACGGCCAGCCTCAGCTACTTAGTGAGGCCCTCTGCAACTTAGTGAGGCCCTGTTTCAAAATAAAGAATAAAGAAATAGGGCTGGGGGTGGAGCTCGGAGGTAGAATGCCCTTGGGTGTTCAATCCCCAGTACTGCAAAATAATAATAATAATAATAATAATAACAACAATAATAATAATGATAATAAATAAAGTAAAAATTAAAAAAAGAAAGAGAGGAAAAAAGATATTTTTTCTTTGCCTTTAGCATGGGTTTCTTTGGGTTTCTCCTGAGATTTGTCCAGCTTTTTGAATCTGTATAGGTGTGTATCACCAAATTTTACTTCTTCAAATACTCTCCCAGCCCCCACTCTTTCCTCTTCTTCTGGATGAAGAATGACAGAAACTTTAAACCTTTTTTTGTGTGGTCCCATTGGTCCCTGAGACTATTCATTTTCAGAATCTATTTCTCCCTCCATTGTTTATATTGGTTGTTCAAATTGGACAAATGATATCAGGTTGAACGATTCTGCACTCTGCTATCTCCAGTCTACCATTGAATCCATCCAGAGGGTTGTGTGTAAAATTTATGTCATTGTATTTTGTAGTTCTCCAATTTCCATTTGGTTCTTTTTTTTTTTTTTTTTTTTTTTTTTACGCCTCTGTTTCTTTACAGAGATTTTGTAAATATTGTTATTGAAGAGAATTTGTAATTGATTGTTAAGGCGTTTTTGACTGTAATTGACTGTTGAAGCGTGCTTAAAACCCCTATCTGATAATTTCAACATTTTATTCACCTCAGTGGTCATGCCAGTGGATTATCTTTTCTCACTGGAGTTGTGATTTCCTTGGGTTTTATTTTGTAATGGCACTTCTACTTTTATTTGATGCTTTTCGTTGGTGCCTCACAGCCTCACACCACAATCTGGCAGCGACACACGTGCACACAGCACCGGGTGAGCGCCCCCTCCTTGCTCCGTCCCCCCAAACGTGGTACTGAGATTGGCATCGGTCTTCTCATGTATGCGCATAGAGAGCATCAGTGCAAACGCTTCCTTTGTCAATTCTCCCTCTCCCCGACCCCCTTCCCTTGGACCACCTCCCTCCTCCCCTGGGGCTTCTCCTCCATTGTCTGGAGCCCCTCTGGAATCTGATTGCTCCCTAGCTTCCACATGTGAGAGAAAGCATGTGGCCCTTCACTTTCTGCGATTGGCTCATCTCACTTAATATAATGTTCTTCAGGTCCATCCATTTTCCTGCAAATGACACCATTTTGTCCTTTTTATTGCTAAGTAGAATTCCATTGTGTGCATGTCCCATAATTTTGTAATCCATTCATCTGTTGATGGACACCTGAGTTGGTTCCATAATTTGGCTGTTGTGAACTGTGCTGCTACGAACATGGATAGGCATGTGTTACTATAATATTCTGATTTCAGTCCCTTTGGAAAGATACCTAGGGCTGGTATAACAGTATAGCAGGATCATAAAGTGGATCCATTCCCAGTTTTCTGAGGAATCCCTACTCTGGATTTTAGAATAATGTCTGATTTTTTTTTTTTTAACCACATCCTGGACATTCTGTCTATTATGTTAGGAAACTCTGGATCCTATTTAAATCTTTTATTTTAGCAGGCAGCCACTCTGTTTAAGTTTAGTACTCAAGTCTCGAGGTACTTCTGTGGATCGAAGTTTCAGATCGGTTGTGTTTCAGAGCCTTTGGCTTTCTCGGTTCATCGACTGGGCCTGGGGCTCCTGGTCTCTGCCAGTGCTGTCTGAGGCCTGAAACAGGTCCCTCCGGGTTGGGCCACCAGGCATCATTTGGAGTAGGAAGGGAGGCTCAGACCCGAGGAGACAGAGCGGCTTTCTAGGCAGGCCACTTGCCTCATGACATCCCTCTCCAGTCCTGCTCCTCCACCCGCAGGGAGGAGGAGGCTCTGCCTAGTGGCGTCTTTTGTTTGTATTGTCACTGGATTGTAGATCTATGCAAGCTGGCTTTCCATTGCTGTAACAATTACCTGAGATAAGTCCACTTACAATGGGAAAAGGTCTCCCGGCCACTTAATGTGTACGGCTCGTTCTTGAAGGAGCTTCTGTCCAGAACCGGTTGGCCCTGTTGATTGGGCCTGTGGTGACACAGCGCATCGTGGTGGTGGTGGTGGTGGGGTGGGGTGGGGGTCGGGAAGGCGCATGGTGGAGCATAACTGCTGATCTCTTGGCCTGGAGACACAATAAAGAAGAAGAGAACCAGGGTCCCCAGGTCCCCAGGGTCTTAAGACCTCCCATTAGGCCTTGCTTTCCAGTCGTGCCCTGGCTGGGGACGAAGCCTCTGGGGACCAGCCAGGTTGCACCACCAGCGGTGCATGCTCAGGTAAGAGCAGGCCTGGAGCCAGGCGTGGTGGTGGTACACGCTTGTCATCCCAGTACTTGGGAGGTTGAGACTGGAGGATCCGGGTTCCCGGCCAGCCTCAGCTACCTAGTGAGGCACTCCGCAACTTAGTGAGACTCGGTTTCAAAATAAAGAAAAAAAAATAGGGCTGGGGGTATAGCTCGGAGGTAGAATGCCCCTGAGTTCAATCCCCAGTACCGCAAAAAAAAAAAAAAAAAAAAAAAAAAAGAGCAGGCCTGGCTTGAGCTCTGCGGCTGTAAGGCCGGTGCACAGCACAGAACGTGCAGGAGGGCGTGCGTGGCAGGCTGGCTGTGCTATTATTCTCTCATGCTCAGAGGCCTTTGAAACGCAGCTTATCGGAGTGACTCATCCGGCTAATGAAATGCAAAGCAGGAACGCGGAGTGTTGCTTACAGGTGGCGGCTCCGGGAGCCAGAAGGGCCTTTTCTTTGTGCTCTTCTTCTCTCTGTCGTGATCAGTGCTGATGTCTCAGACAGCAGCTATTAGCCAGCCCACGCCCCAGAGCGAGGGTGATGACAGCCGAGAGCGCGCCCCGGTAGACTGTGCGGGGCGCGTGATGTGCGCACGCAGGAGCCCTCGGGAGCGGAGGGCCAAGGTGTGCCCGTGGCATCCTTTGTCACCGCGGCATCCCCCAGCCTATGTGCCCCGCAGCGAATTCTGCTGGAGAAATGGAATGCCGGGGGAAAATGTGGTGTTCCGGAGGAGACTAGAAATGCATAAAATATGTATCTTAAAAATTACATTCAAGCCAGGCATGGGGGCGCATGCTTTGTAATCCCAGCATTTAGGAGGCTGAGGCTGGAGAATCCAGGTTCGTGGCCAGCCTCAACTACTTAGTGAGGCCCTCCACAACTTAGTGAGACCCTGTTTCAAAATAATGAATCAAAAATAGGGCTGGGGGTATAGCTCGGAGGTAGAATGCCCCTGAGTTCAATCCCCAGTACTGAAAAAAAAAATTACATTCAAGCCAGGCGTGGTAGCACATGTTTGTAATTCCAGTACTTGGGAGTCTGAGACAGGAGGATTGCATCACAGGTTTGAGACCAGACTTGGCAACTTAGCGAGACTCTGTTTCAACATAAAAAATAAAATTGGGCTGGGGGGGGTGGATAACTCAGAGGTAGAATGACCCTGGGTTCAATCCCCAGTAACACACACACACAGACACAGACACACACACACACACATACACACACACACACAAAACGTTCATTAAGGGGAGGGGGTGTAGCTCAGCGGAAACGTGTTGTCTAGCATGCACAAGGCTCTCAGTTTGATCCCTAGCACCACAGGGGGAGGAAAAAAAATACATCCATTAAGCATTTTATTAATTTAGCTCCTGTCCCTGGCTAACCACAGCAATTGGGGTTTTACTCCAGGGAAATGAGAACCCACAGGCTGGGTTCAACAGCATCCACCTGGGCGGTTGTGAAGGCACTTGCGATATAGACTGCTTTTTGTTTGAGGACAACTATGGGACTGGGGATCTATTGAGTTGTCAGAGGAAGCTTCCTTTCTGTCTCCACCCCCGCCAAGCCCCAGGATGGACTCTAGCAATAAGGATTATTGACTCGGCAACTGTGTGCTTATCCACAAATTGTGGCTGCTCACAGCATTTGTGGGGTTTTTTCCTTCTCATTTTTCTTCTTGGAAATTTCTGTCTCCATCCTCTAGCCTTGCCTTAGGATTTCCACAAGCCAATAATGGGATCAGCTTAGCTTCGCCCAAACCACAGGCACGCCTCTGGGAACCAACAAGACCCTAGGCAGGAACACTGGATACCGTCTCCCAGCAGGGGAAGCAGGTGTCCTGTGAGCATCCTAGGGAAGCCTACCGCGCTTATGTGATGGCTAGATGAGGTTCTCAGACAAGCCCGGCCTGGACGCCATCTCCCATTCTCTGCGTATAATGTATTACTAAGGAAAAGACCTCCTGGGCAGGTAACAAGGAAGCAGAAATGCTTTCTGTCAATTTGCGAAGAAGAAATCTGTGTCTTTGCCTATAACACTGCATTGGTGAACACAAAATCACTCTAAAATGACATCAGAATGAGACGAGCACCCCAGAGTTACAGAACCGCAGGGACCGCTGGCCGGTTGAAGCCCCTGGGGCAGGCAAAGTGCCTTCTGAGGCTGGCTGTCCATTTTGCTGTTTTCTACTGAAGAGCCCTGCAGCAGCCAGCTCCTTATCCTTTCTCTTCTTACAGCTGTATTCTCTAGGTGGTAACGTCTACTTTTAAAATCTTGATGGTTCTGTCTCCCCGAAGTCTAGCAATGGAATCGAGTTTTTCCTGTGCATTTGCTGGCTGCTCCTTTTCTGAATGTTCTGACCCAGGCAGAATGTAGGTGGTTTTTTTTATTATTATTTTAAGAATTTTATTATCCCATGGATATTTTTCAAATCTACTGCACAGTTAGAGGGAGATGGGATAGATCACAGTGTAATGCCATTGAACTCTAACCCGGTGCTAACCTAGTTTCAGCCCTCTTCTGATGACTGCAAGATTGGGTTGATTTCAAGAATTCTTGGAGAGTCGATGGTGACAGCTTCTGTCAGTGTCTGTTGCTTTTGTGGAGAAGTGGAGTTACAGAGCTCATCAATACCTTTCCAGTAGGAAACTTTTAACAACAATGATAAAGGGTGGTGACCACAAAAACAGTGCATTGTCTTTAATAAGAACTTGTGGAATGGCTAGTATTTGAGAAGCACTGGACTAGGTACTGACAATCCACATGGGAATGAAGTGGAATGTTCTCTCAGAAAGCTCACCATTTACCAAGGATGCATGCACATAGGTGGGGGAGGGGAACGAGCAGAGGAGGAATGAAGGTGTCTTCTTCCAGACACAGGGAGTTGACAGGGTTGACATAGCCATGTCCACTTATTGTCACATTTTGACAAAGACGAAGAATAGGAAACATAAGAATGCTGGGAGAATCCTTATGTGTTGAACTTCGCCAATTTTTTTTCCCGAAATTTACTTTATTCCTTTTTATTTCCATCTGGAGAGTAACAAAAAGAGGCAAGGTAGCAAATACTACCATAAATGAAATGAAAAATTCCTCAGAGCAACTTAATAGCAGATTTAAGCTGACAGGAGAAAGAATTGATGAGCTTGAAAGCATGACAGTTGAGATTATGCCAGTTTGAGAAATAGAAAGATAAAATAATGAGAAAAAAGAAACGGAGTCTTAAAGACCTGTGAGACACCATCAAGCGTACCGACCTACCCATAATGGAAGTCCATGAATGAGAGGAGGGAAAGGGTAGAAGGGGATATTGAAAAAAACAATGGCCCCAAACATCCCAATTCTGGTGGCAAGTTTTTATATACATACCTAAGAATATTAAACTAGAAGGAAATCTACAAATCTACACATGGTATTCAAGCTGTTGAAAGCCAAATAGAAATCTTGACAATAGTGAAAATGACCTATCACTTGCAAATGATCCTAAGTAAGAATAATAACCAACTTCCCAAAAGAAATTGCAGAGAAGAAGAGGCAGCAAAATGGTACATTTAAAATGCTGAAAGAGCTGGGTGTGGTGGTGCACGCTTGTAATCCCGGTACTTGGGAGGGTGAGACCGGAGGATCTGGGTTTGTGGCCAGCCTCAGCTACTTAGTGAGGCCCTCTGCAACTTAGTGAGACCCTGTTTCAAAATAAAGAATAAAAAATAGGGCTGGGTAGCTCAGAGGTAGAATTCTCCTGGGTTCAATCCCCAGTACTGCAAAACAAAACAAAACAAAACAAAACCAACAAAGTGCTGAAAGAAAAAAAGTTAATCAATAATTCTATGTAGCAAAGCCATCCTTTAACTATGAAGGATAAGATAAGACATCTGTAGATTAAAAACAGAGAGTTTATCACTAGCAGACTTCCCCTACAAAAACATTAAAGGAAATCTTTCAAGCTGAAATTGAGACATTTGATGGTAACTCAAATACACATTAATTTGTAACACTTTTCTTCTTTCGCTTAAAATACAACTCTATAAAGCCATAATTATAGAGACATGTTGATTCATTTATAATGCATAAACATGTATTCTGTTTGACAATAATGCACAAAGAAAGGGGGAAATAAAGCTTTTGGAGTAAAGCTTGTGCATTCTATTGAAATTAAGTTGGTTTAATCTGAATTATATTGCTTCGTCACATTACTAAACACTCAAATTGCACAGTAAGTAGAACAGCAATGAAAACACACTGGGAAATATGTATTAATATAAAGGGAAGTATTGATGTAAGGGAAGAGGGGCAAAACCCACACAAAACATGTCAAAAGCAAATAAAAAATGGCAGACATAAATCTTACCTTCCCTGTAATTGCATTAAATGTAAATGAGTTAGACACTCCAAGAAGAAGTCAAAGAATGGCAGAAGCAACAAAAAAACCACAATCAATTTCTGTCTGTGAAAGACACACTTTAGATTTTAAAACCTAACAGGTTGAAAATAAGAGGGTAGGAAAAAATACATTGCAAACATTTGTCAAAATAAAATTTGAGCCTCTATCCTAAAATAGGAACGAGACTTTAAGACAGAATTCATTTCTAAAGACAAAGGATAATGACAAAGTGGCAGTCCACCAGGAAGACACAACAGTCATCGATGTGTCAAATAGGGAAACCCCAAAGTGCACGAAGCAAAACTGACAGAAGAGAAAGATGTGGATAATTAAATAATAGCGGGAGACATAATATTCCACTTTCAATAATGGATGGAACAAGTGGGCTAAATACCAACAAGGAAATAGAACATTGTTAACAACACTATGAAATAAACACATATAAATTATTTATTTTCTGTATTGAAAACCAGTGCCTTATTATCTTGCATTTACTTTTTTTTTTTCCTGGTGCACTGTAATCATACATGATGATGAAGTTCAGAGAGACGGAGACACACATGTACATAGCACTAGACGAGCCTCCCCCTGTCTCCTACCCCGCTCCTTCACCTTCCCTACCCATGACTTTGAGACTGGCATTGATAATTTTGTGTATGTACATCATGTCCATTGAAGTGTTTCTCATTTATAAACCACTAGCTAGCTGAGAAAAGAGTAAACTTTTAAAGTTAGGAACCAATCTCTTCAAAACAAAAGGATTTTAAGGAAATACTACGAAAACTGTTTGACAACAAATTAGATAACTTAGATAAAATGAAAAAAAAAATCCTAGAAGACACAAACTACCAAAAACGACTCAGAAGAAAATAGAAAATATGAACAAACATATTAAAAAGTAAAGAGATTGCTAGGTGTGGTGGCACATGTCTGTAATTTCCAGTACTTGGGAGGATGAGACAGGAGGATCACAGGTCCGAGGTCTGAATAACTTAGGCCCTTAGCAACCTAGTGAGACCCTGTTTCAAAATAATAAAAAAATGTAGAAGGCCTGAGGGTGTAGCTTGAAGTTGAAATGTCCCTGGGTTCAATCCCCAGTAACACACACACACACACACACACACACACACACACACACACACACACACACACACACCAGAAATTGGAAATTGATTTAATGATTTTAAAAAATTCCTACAAAGAAAATCCTGGGTTGGTTTCATTGGCACATGCTACCAAATTGCAAAGAATATCAATCTTAAGTATACTCTTCCAAAACAATAGAAGAGGAGGGAACTTCCCCTCCTCTACAAGAACAATATTATCTTGATAATACTAAAACCAGACAAAGACATCAAAAGGAAACTACAGACCAATATCACTTGTGAATAAAGAAACAAACAAAAAATCTGAGTAAGACACTAACATTTTAAATCCAGAATGCATAGAAAGGATAACCCACCATTTCCAGCATGCCATGTCTTACATTAAAAAAAAAAAAAAATCAATCAATATAATGTACCATATTAGTAGAATCAAGGACAAAAACCACATGATAATTTGAACACATAAGCACTGGACAAAAATCCAACAGCCTGTCTTGAAAAAAAGAACCACTCAATATGTCATTACACACCCGTCAAAACGCACAGAAACACAGCAAGAGCGAGGTCCACATCAACTGTGCAGTTCAGGCGATAATGATGTGTCTGTATAGGTTTGTGGGCTTCATCAGTGTGACACTCTGGTGGGGACTGTTGGTGGCCAGGGAGGCTGTGCATGTGCAGGGACAGGAGGTATATGAGAACTCTGTGCTTTCCTCCTAATTTCACTGCGGACGTAAAACTGCTCTAAAATAGTCTGTGAATGAAAGAGCCTAAAAAATTGTACGCGCGAGAGATGGAGAGTGAGGTGCCCCCTGCCTTTCTTTTGTATGCTGTGTACAGAGATTGCTTAGCGCGTTCCAGTCCTGTGTCACTTCACAGTCAACTTGGATAATATGGGAGTAAGATGCTAGCAACTATCTTGCTACAGTGACCACCTGTTCATTCTTAAGCCAACGAGTATTTGTTGAACACCTAATATGCGCCAAAGATGCCTGTAAAAATACAGTTTACAGCCCCTTCCTTACCCACCAGGACATCACCAACGTGTTGCCCTGCAGCTATTAGTGAACATGATGATACTACATATTGCTACAGCCGACTGGGACTGGGATGATAGTTGATGATGAGCTCGTAATTATTTGGCATAGACCGTAAGTGTGAAAAGGTTTGGTGCAGGAGGAAAGATAGACTCAATATAGGCCAAGTGGTGAATGGGCAAATTATAGTATATTCATACAACACAATGCTACCTGATACCAAGGAACCAGCTACTAATACACACAACAATCTTGAAAACATGCTGAATAAAAGAAGCCAGCCTCGACTGACTGTATGCTTAACATTCCATGCATGTTAACTTCCAAGCAGGCAAACCTGATCAATAATGATAGGAAACGATCAATACCTACCCAAGAGGCGATGGAGGGCCGACTGCAAAGGATCGTGATGGAAGCAATCGAATCTTGATGAGAGAGGAGTTTACACAGGTGTATCCACTTGTTAACACTCATCAGATGGAACACATATGGTGGGTGTTTCATTTCGCATTAATTATGCCTCTATAAGTTGACTTCAGGAGCACAATGATACATCGACGAAGACCATATTCTAACACAGACAATTGGGCTACGTCTCGGCCAACATCGTCACCGGTGTGACCCAGGAGGACTGCCCACACAACTTAGAGGCCGGAAGATCTATTTACTCACAGTTCTGGAGACGCTGGGGGTTCAAACTCCACGCTAGTCCGGGTTTGCAGAGCCAAGGGGACAACAGCAGGAAGCAAGGAGAAGGAGAGCCCGAGACTCTGCTTCTCCCATCACGGAGGCCCGGAGGCTGCAGGTGAGAGAGTATGGAGCACGGGGGGAGAGACAGTCTGTAACACCCAGGGACCTCTTCTTAGCAGCCGAGCCGCATGTCCAACGTTGCTACCTGGTGTCCGTGAGGGCAGGGGACCTTCTACATCCAAACCATTTCGGGCCGGAACCCCCGAAGAAGACATAGTTCAAGGGGGGAGGGAGCAGGGCAGCTTCTTATAGGGCCCTACACTGGTCGCTCACCTCTGCTTTCACCATCTTGAGATTCTTAGTTGTTTTCCAAACAAAGGTCACCATGTTTTCCTTTTGCATCGGGCCCCACAGATTAGGATGCTCCTCTTTGGACAGGAGACATTTGGAGTGGTTATGCTGGATATAAACATCGTAATTGTTAGCCAGGCACAGTGGCACATGCCTGTAATCCCACTACTAGCCAGGCATGGTGGCACACGCCTGTGATTTTAGCTCTTGGAAGGCTGAGACAGGAGGATTGCAGGTTTGAGGCTAGCTTTGACAACTTAGTGAGGCCCTGTTTCAAAATAAAAAAAAAAAAAAAGCCAGGCTTGGTGGTACACACCTGTAATTCCATACTTGGGAGGCGGAGACAGGAGGATCTCAGGTTCAAGGGCAAGCTCAGCAACTTAGCAAGACCCTCAGCAGCTCAGCAAGACCCTGTTTCTAAATAAAAAGAAAAGGGGCTGAAGGTGTAGCTTGAAGTAGAATATCCCTGTGTTCCATCTCTTGTACCAAATTATTATTATCAATAATAATAAATCAAAATTAAAAAAAAATTGGACTGGGGGTGTAGCTTACGGATAGAATGTCCTTGGGCTCAATCCGTGGTAACACATAGACACACACACACACACACACACACACACACACACACACACACACTCATAATTTCTGTTGAGCCTTTTCAAGTGCCAGGAAGGATCTGAGATGCCAAATATTGTCTTCTAACCCACACAAGGTGAGAGAAAACCAAGGTTTAGCAAGGTTGTTTGAATTCAAGCAGCAATCCTGCTTGCTTGCTTGCTTGCTTGCTTTCCCTCTCTCTCTTTCCTTCCTTCTTTCTTTCTTAATTTACTTATTAGTTCATTTTTTCTTTCTTGACTTATTTTCAGGTTTCTATATCAAATTATTTAAACCTGTGATTTATACTGTGAAGTGGTTTTTTAATTTTTTTTTTTTTTTTGCGGTACTAGGGATTGAACTCAGGGGCATTTTACCTCCAAGCTACACCCCCAGCCCTATTTTTTATTCTTTATTTTGAAACAGGGTCTCACTAAGTTGCAGAATGCCTCACTAGGTAGCTGAGGCTGGCCGAGAACCCGGATCCGCTGGTCGCAGCCTCCCCAATGCCACCACGCCCGATGTGAAGTGGTTTTGTTTTTTAGAAAGCAGTCCACCTCTCTGAACAGTTCAGTCCAGAGTTTTCTAAGCATTCTTGGTTAACAGCACCCTTCCTTTCCCCCCACAAGGCTTGTCAGCCCTAAGTAATGCTTAATAGTTCTGTGTGGGAATTAGTCATGTCTAAATACTGTAACAAGAATTTATGTCTTAACAACTTAGTAGCTAATTAAAAATAGTATGTACCGACTGAAATAAAAATTGCATTTAAACTTTATTCTTACCTGCGATTTTCTACTCATGGTATCTGGGTGCACCATGGGACGCTAACGATGTCTCAGACTTTGAGATTAGATTGGACATACTCTTCTTTTTCTCCCATATCTATCACGGGGTCACTCAGACCCCAGCTTTGCAAGGACACAACATCATGAAAGGGAACGCAGCGGCCTAGTATAAAAACAGACTTATGCTAACCTGGCAGTGCCCGAGGGCCCACAGACTTCAGTGTATTTCCTCTCAATTTTAAAAAAATCTCCAGGTGGCTCCGGGAGCCCCTGAAGTGCCTGCCCAGGACACAGTCTGCATATGCAAAGTGCTCTTTTCTCTCTGCAGAATGATATTAGGTTAGCAGAAAATTGTGGATAAAGAGAGGCAAGGAAAAAAGGGGAATTAAAATAGAATAATAATGATAATAGAGAAAAATCCCATAAAATTCTTTCCCTCCCTCCTTCCTCCCTTTCTTCTTTTCTGCACTGGGGCTGGGGGTGAAACCCAGGACCTTACCCATGCTAGCAAGCATTCCACCAATGGGCTACACCTCCAGCCGAAGAAATGTATTTTTGTTTTATTGCAGTACCACAAAGATAAGCTTCTATTCTCCCTAGGTATTTGACATCAGAATACAATTGCAACTGACGTAAATGACATTACTCATTTGACTTTTTTCTCACTCTTAAGTGCAATTCCAAGTGGAGAGAGAACCGCAGCCTTCTAAGTAAATGCTTTCTGACTTGAAAACTAGAATTGTAATGCTCACAAAGCAGAGTGAATTTTAAGAATGAGGTGGTGGTTAAACAATTGTTAGCAACCAAGTGGTTCCTTTGTTTTACCCCTTCATGAATGCTGGTAAGATGGGCATGGTGGTGTATGCCTATAATCCCAGTACTTGGGAGGCTGAGACAGGAGGATCGCAGGTTCGAGGTTAGCCTTGGCAAGTTGTGAGACTCTCATCAACTTAGACCCTGTTTCAAAATAAAAATAAAGTAGGGCTGGGGGTGTAGCCAGGAGGTAGAATACTCCTGGGTTCCATCCTCAGTACTACAAAAAGAAAAAATAATAATAATTCTGATATGTGGAAGACTAAAACTATATTCGAACACTCACTTAAGTCTAGTTTAATTCAACATACAAGAGGAAGGACCTTCTTTAATCTTTCTAATAAAAACAAAACACAAAGCCATCATTAGGTATAATTTGTACTCAGGAACATGTTGTTAGTGGGGTTAACTGATTTTCTCCAGTAGTGCCTAGGTAAGTGAGTTTTTTTTTTTTTTTTTTTTTGTATTTGTTTTGGTTCTATGTTACTTTGAGACAGAAAGCTGACTTGGGTTTTGATGAGGATTAAAAGGCTTTTGCACCTCACTTGATTGGCTCTTCTTTTTAAACATCGGACTTCTATGTGCTTATTTAAAAAGGAAAAACCGTAAGTGGTTACTGCCATCTATTGGATGGAATGCAAGTCCCACACCGGCCCTTTGAACATCCAAATAGCTTCCTCTCTTTGAGCTGTACAGCTTGTCTCCTAAAGCTAACATTCTGCCTTTGATCTCTGAGCGTGGTTCCTGGTTCCTGGCTTCCGTCCCCAGGACTTTGTTTATTTTGGCAGTGTTTTCTACAGTGCTGGGGTTCTTTGCCCTGGGAACTTTAAATCCTTCCTGCTGGAGAGAAAGCGTGTGCTTGCCTTGTCGGGACGCCTCACCGGGTTGGGAGGGATGTGTATGCTTAGGAGAATCCTGTTTTCAGCGTAGGGTAGCAGAATCTACGTTGGATCAAGCCGCAGGTCAATCGCAGTTCTCTGGCGCATGCGGAGGCCGGCAACTTCATTTCTCCGGCTTCGGTTTCCTCATCCTTACAAGGCGATGGCTGGAGTAGACATGCCAAAGTCTTCCGAGCTCAGAACGCATGCGGTTCCCTCTCTCTAAGGAGTCAGATGCAAAGAAGGGCAGTTCTAACAGCAAATGGAAACTTAGGAAGAAATGCCAACCTGGAAACCATCTTGTTCCACCGCCTTTCCCCTCCTATTTGTCTATTTCCCAGACTGTCCGCTGTCCCCACCATCACCCATCCTTACACTCTTTGTGGAGCTGTTATTCTGTCTGTCCACATTTTTTTTCTTTTCTTTTTTTCCAATGCTGGGCATCGAACCCAGGGCCTCGTGCATGCTAGGCAAGTGCCCTGCCCTCAGCCCCAGGCCCCGGGCCTCTTTTTCCATGGTTGGCTCAGCTTCTCTCTTAATCCTTTCCTCCTCATCCCGAGCCTCCGATTTCATAGTCCTCTGTCCGTTCTCTGATCCTGGATGACAACATTTCAAGAACCAGGCTCGCTTGGAGAAACAGGCGGAGGTGGGGGCGAAACGTGAGGAGGCCGAACCATGTCGCTTGGAGCTTTAGTCCTGGGGAGGCGAGACAAGGTTAAAGGCACTCGTGTTAGGAATGCCCTTCTCAGCACCAGGAGCACCGGGAGGTACCCAGGGCTATGGCTGAATGAAGGAGCTGTAGAATACACACCGGAACGCGTTCGCCTTTGTTTGTTTATTCATTGTGCTGCTGGGGACAGAGCCCGGGGGCATTCTGTCTTTGAGCTGCCGTCCCCAGCCTTTTTATTTTTTTGAAACAAAATCCCCCTAAATTGTTGAACCTGGTCTCGAAACTGAGATCCTCCTGTCTAAGCCTCCCACATACAGGATTACAGGCGTGCGCTACCATGTCCGGCAAATACATTCTCCATTATCTAGAGACCTTGGAAGGTGCAGGCTATTACTAAAGAAAGAGACCAGCACCGTTATTGAACTCAGTTCTTATTTGACATCCACAAAACCTGGAGTTTATTTATTTCTTGCTTCTCTCCTTCATTCTATCAGTCGTGGTATTTATTTATACCAGGTCAGAGAGAAGGGGAAATTTCCAGAGGAATTCCTGTATGCATTATGGCTCTTCCTCCCCTCCTCCTCCTCCTCCTCCTCCTCCTCCTCCTCTTTCTCCTCCTCCTCCTCTCTTCCTCCTCCACCTCCCCCTCCTCCTTCTCTCTTCTTCTTCAATTGGGAATTGAATCCAAGGGCATTCTACATCTGAGTTATACCCCAGCCCGATTTACTTTTTAATTTTATTTATTTATTTATTATCTGTTTTTATTTTGAAACAGTCTCACTAGGTTGCTAGAGAGTCTCACTATATTGCTGAGGCTGTCCTCCAACTTGCGATCCTCCTCCTGTCTCAGCCTCCCAAGTACTGGGATTTCGGATGTACACCCCTCCCCCCTCCGCCCCCTGCTCAAGTGGTTTCTTCTCTAGTGGTGACACTTTGGTTGAGACTCCACCGGACATGGCCAGAATAGGTGCCTGGGATCCGGGCCGGGCCTCCCCAGGTGAGTTCTCCAGGACGGTGACTGCCGGGTGGCGCTGCACACCTGCCCTGGCTGGGCTAGTCCTCCTGGCCCCAGCCTCGGCCATGTTCCTTCCCAATTTCTTCTCTTAGATGTGGGGAGAGAGCAGCCCTGGAGCACGGGGGAGCCTAGCCAGCCTGCTGGTGCTCCAACATTCAATGAGAAGAAAAACAGTGCCTCCTTACAAAAGCCCCGGGAGCCCCGGGAGCTCCTGGTCTCCTCTGCTGCCCCTCTGTCAGGGAAGCGAGGGTCCGGAGGCCCGAGCAGGGAGCCAGCGTGGGCAGCACTAGTGGGGGAGGGGGTGTCTGTAGGAGAAAAAGCCTATTTGTCATCGCTGGAGAGGAACAGCCAGTTTTGCAGTCGATGGTCATGATTCATTTCCTCCGTCAAGGTTTGGGAGAGCTGGGATTTGCAAAAGTCATTTCTGTATCTGGCAAGGAAGGAACTCTGGAGGGATCGGCGCGTACTGTCTGCAGGGTGGTCGGCTTTGGTAACATCGCCGTCTTAGTCAGACCCGGGGGCTCTGGAAGAACAGAGCACCCTTGTTTGAAGCGGCGGTGGCGGCGGGGAGACTAAGCTCAGGGCTCGGGCGAGCTCCGCTGGGGGCTCGCGGGGACCCTCTTTCTGGGCAGTCACAAGCAGCTGGCTTCTCACTATCCCCAAAGGGCAGCGAGGAGTGAACGAGCGCTCGGCCTTCACCTGAGGACCCACCTCCTCAACACCTCCCCAGTGGCGGTTAAAATGCTGACACCTGGATTTTGTAGAGATGCCAATATTCTGCTTGTAGCCATCACCAACACCACCACACCAAGAAAAATGCACAGTGGAGCGGTCATGTCTAAAAAGAAACAACATAAGCAAAATTCCATGCTATTATAGTGGGGCTCTACAACCTTCAGTGTCCTAAGATTGTTTTTTATTTTTATTTTTATTTTTTCCGTACTAGGGATTGGACCCAGGGGCATTCTACCAGCAGCTGCGCCCCCAGATATTATTTTTATTTAATTATTTTTAAAATTTTTTTAAACAGGGTCTCTCTAAGTTGCTGAAGGTCTTGCTAAATTGCCAAGGCTGGCTTTTACCCTGTGAGTCTCCTGTCTCAGCCTCCCCAAGTACTGGGATTACAGGTATACACCACCACATCTGGCTGCCAATATATTAAGAGTAAATACAAAGCAGTGTATGTATGCACATAGTATATTTATAGGTAGTATATGTGTATATATGCATATGTCTGCGTGTATATGAGTGTATGTATATGTATAGATTTTGTACATATAGTGTATGTATACGCAGTGTGTCTGTGTATGAGTTATCTCTCCTGTGATTTTTCTGAGCATTTTTGGGGGTGGGGAGCAGGGGCTGAATGTGCTAGGATTGAAACTAGGGCCTTGTATATTCTAAACACAGGCTCTACCACTGAGCTACACCCCCAGCCGCCAAGCATTCATGCCTCAAAGGATGGAACGAAGCCACGAACAACGTCTGCATTTCAGCTGTGTCTCCAGACTCTGGCTGGCTTGGGAGGTAAAGGGTTACCAGAATACCCCGAGATGCACGCTTGTAATCCCAGCATTTGGGAGGCTGAGACAGGAAAATCCGGGTTCACGGCCAGCCTCAGCTGCTTAGTGAGGCCCTCTGCAACTTAGTGAGACCCTGTTTCAAAATAAAGAGTAAAAAATAGGACTAGGGGGTGTAGCTTGGAGGTAAAATGCCTCTGGGTTCAATTCCTAGTACCACTTAAAAAAATACCCCGATATGTCAACCTTGTCCTCCTCAACCTTGCTTCAGGAAACGACGAATATTTGTGGAGTGGTCTGACCGCATACACCGAGAGTGGAATCCACCCACTCCACATCACTGCACTTCAGCTGGTGCTGAGGGCGCCTGCGGCCCCAAGCCCCCGGGCCAGAGAGCTCGCTGCCGGTGCACACGCCCTTCCCGGACTGCGCCGCTCCCACTCTGACTCTCAGCCCCGAGGGGCTCAGTTCTCTTGTTCCGAGTGTCTTCTGTCCTGGGGGAGCCACCGTGGAGGACTGGCCTGTGTTCTGCACACTAAGCCACCACCAAGGCAGTCTTGGAATGTGAGACTCCAGGATGTGCCCCCAGGGGCGGCCCGGCTCCCGTGTGCCAGGCCTGCAGGCAAACTGCCTGGCATGAAAGAAGAGACAGCCTAGCGACTAGCGACCGGCACTGGGATTGTTGGGATGCCATAGCGGGGTGGCCCCCCTCTCTGGGCACCGTGACAGTGCCGAATCATCTCCCCTCTCACAGAATTATGCTTTTATGGCATATCTTGGCAGGAGGTAGCAGGCAATGTGAAGAATTCTGGCACTTCAGTGCCTTTAAGACACTATTCTTGGATGGATTATAAAGTAACATTTAAAGGCAAAGGGAGGTAGGACTTTCAGGATCATATGGCAGCTTTGACCTGAAGTCAGTCAGCAGGATACATCATTGTAGGTGTGTGTGTGTGTTTGTGGGACTTGAGCCATGACCTCATGCATGCTAGTTAAAAACAACAACAACACAACAAACCTTCAATGAATTAGATTTTTCTATGAAAAATGTCTATGGAGTTTATCAGAAGTCCATATTTTCCCATTTGGATTAGGTCTGGGACATTGGTAAGAACTTAGGGTTTCAGTCACCACCAGCAACTCCTAGCTAAGTACGAGCTGGGATGACTCTTGGTTAAAGCAGAAGCTGGGACATGAAGGACGTTCACCCCATGACCTGCGGTGGCTGGCCGTAACGGTGGCCTTCCCGTGCGTCACGCCTCACACCGAGTACGCCAACTGGGTTATCCTATTTATTTCCCAGTGCAGCTCTTGGGGCAGGAATTCTCATCCCGGTTTCCACAAAGCAAGCTGAGACTCTGACAAAGCAAGCTGAGACTCTGAGAGGATCGCGGCGCAGAACCAGCCTTGAATGCGGGGCCCTGACCCCACAGCCCGGCTTTAGGTTGAGGAAGCCTGGTTTTTCCCCCAAGGGTTTTAGGGAACGGCTTGGTGTAGTGATTACTTTGTTTGATGAGTAAGAACTCCTCCTTTATGCTCTCAGATCTTGGAGAGGCTTGTGAAGTAAAGTTCTCTGAGGAAATCACATCTGCATGGAAGATCCTGAAAACTGTTTGGCTGACTGGAACCACATGGTCATGGAGAGACGGGGCGTTCGAAGATCAAGAGCCAAAACCAGTCCCCTTTAACGGTCACTTACAACCAACTTCCGTCTGCTCTAACGTCCTGAGGACTAATAGGTAAAACCTTTTTTTTCCACCATTTTTATTTTCCCTTCTCCTCTTCCTCCTCCTCCTCTTCCTCCTCTTCCCCCTCTTCTTCTTCCTTCTCCTCCTTCCTCTCTTCCTTCTCTTCTTATTCTCCTCCTCATCCTCTGTGCTGGAGATTGAACCAAGGTCATTCTACCTCCAAACTACATCCCCAGCCCTTTTTATTTCAAAACAGGGTTTCACTAAGTTGCTGAAGCTGGCCTTAAACCTGCAATCCTCCTATCTCAGCCTCTTAAGCACTGAGATTACAGGTGTGTGCCACTGCGCCTGGCTGGGTAACACTTCTGGAATGTATTGTTAAGCAGACCCCTCTAGCATCCACTAAGCTAAAGCTAAGAGTGTTAAAAAACATCTGAAACCTCTGGAAGAGATTTTTCTGCTTTGCTGTAGCCCACCTACCTTAAGCTCCCACAAGGGTATTTGGCAAATGCATTGCTTTATGGCTTTCTTTTGTTCTATGACTATAAAAGTTCACGTAACCTCTTTCATGGTGGACCACACCATTCGGGATAACCTAAACCTGTGTTCCTGGACCTTGGTTACTCGTATTTGGCTCAGAATAAACTATGTCTTATTTCCTTTGGAGCAAGAGCTGTATTTGTATTAACAGGCCCTAAATTTATTTGACAGTGATAGCTATAAACATTAGTTCCTACCTTCATGAAATGTATTGACTTACTAGTCTAATGGTGGAGATACACCACCAAAGTAATTCGCATTTACTAACCAGTTATCATTGTTCCAAAACAATATTGCTTTATTATGCCACTGGAAGTAGCCTATTTGTGTGTCTGCAAATCAATTATATTTCTCTGCATCTTACAAGACAACATAAAGAGATAATGTTTCATTAATTTATCATACATCGATCCATCGATCCAACAAAAACTTGGCGATCTTGAGTCACTGCCAGATACCTTTGCTAGAGAGTGAAGGATACAAAGATCTTAAGAAGCAGGGGTAGTTTCTTCCCCCCAGGTGCCTCACATCTGGTAGGAGACCTCCGCATAGAGGTGACGAGGGGCGGTGCGGGGCGTGTGCTGTGGACTCTAAGGGTTTGCCTTTGGGGAGTCATGAAAGTCTTGCATCTGCAGGACCTCGACAGGGGCGAGGAGCTAGCAGAGAGGACTCTGAAGACCAAGGAAGGGACATTCCTGGGGAAGCTCCGCATGTGGCTTCGGCGGCATTCAGGAGGCAGGGAGGCCCAGTGAAGGTCTAGAGCAGGGAAATCCCGCGACATGGATTAGTGGCCAAAGGATGCTATTTTGAGCTGACCGATGCTCGTAAGCATTTCACTCCATCTTTTTTTTTAAGCTGTGTTCACTGGGTCAGTTGCTCGGTGAGCCTTGGGTTTCCACATCTGTCACTGGAAGGAACCCCCCACACCCCCAAGGAGCTGTGGCTGGTGGGTGACAGGACTGAGTAGAGAGGTGTGAGGAGCTCCGAGACTGCCTCTGCCTGCCTGGCAGTGACTACAGTCACCGTGCGCTGCTGAGCCTCGGACGGCCCTTCTGTCGAGCCAGGCTTTGCCTTTCAAGCCACAGCAAATTCTAGAAGTCCCTGGCTCCGGACGAGGCTCGGATGGCGGATGCCAGTTTGGCAAGCAGGAGGTGCAAGCGAGTTCGGGTTTCCTTCCGCTCCAGCCACAGGCATCGCCTGGCTCCCTCGAGTGCCATCCAGGTTGGCCAAGAAAGCGAGCCACCCTTGGTTCAGCTGTGAACTCCAGGAGTGCTGTTGCTCGTGACATTTACTTTCCCGGGTGCGGTGGGGGGGGGTGTCGGGGGGCAGGGGGTGCGGAGCTTCATCTTGGCTCCCTGCGATGGCGGGGGAAGAGTGGGAAGACGGTCCTCGGCGGGCAGGCCTGCTTTCCACTCGGCTTCAGCTTCATCCGCTTCTTATCCCTGATGGCGTTGTTTACATCCATGGGAGGTCAACAGAATTACAGGACCAAAGGAACTCGCGATGCTGAGCTGAGGTGGGATGGATGTGCTAGGCCCCCTCCTCTCTCCCTAGGGAAACGGAGCAGGACTGTCGCAAGGGAGACAATACTCACAAGAGAAGACAGCTAAAGAGCTAAGACATAGGCCCTTGAGTCTGATAAAGAATTGTTTTGATTAGCAACGCACTGTCTTAATTACTCAGTAGGACTTGCCAGGATAACACATCTGTAATCACGGCATAGGCGGCCCTGTTTCAGGGTCTTAAAAGTGTCTTCGAGGGGAAGGCCCTGGTGGAAGTGGGAAGGTCCAAGGAGGGTCCAGCTTCTGAACCCTGAACCCCAGCACTCGGGTGCACCCGGGCGCGGCTTTGTGTTCCTACCAGTAGAGGTCACTGTTTACTTGCATAATGGAACCGCACCCTGGCCACCCAAAGCTTTTATTTATTTTTCTTTTCTTATTCTAAAACAAGACAAACTTGTCCACAGGGTTTTTTTTCCCCCCATAAAGTCTTATCACGTGGTCACTTTGTTTTGGAAAAGAACAATTTTGTTAATCTTTTTAAAGGAAAATGATATGGGTAAAGGGAGAGGGTTGCCCGTTTCCTTTACGAAGCTGTACAATGAAATCCATTTAAAAAATAGTTGCTACACATCTATTGTTTGCCTGAAACCAGCCATGACGTGAGACATCCAAAACCAGATGAAGAGCCATCCTCCGGGGTCTTGAAAACCTCTTTGGAGGAGATATGACTTGGATAATGTAGCAACTTAAGATGTTGGAAATCGAGTACCAACCCCCAAAAGGAGCGTCCTCTTTTTTCCAGCAAGGTGGGTGGTCAGTAGGGCTGGAGCAGACACAAGTCTTTAGGAGAAGAAGCCCGAAGACAGACAGAGCAAATCCATGCGGTTGGCAATGGACAGATACTGTGTTTTGTTTTGTCTTATTTCTGATGAAAGAGTTAAAGGAAAAAATTATTTTTGGAGGATCCAACTGATGGAGTTGTGAAAAATGAGATGGAGGAGAGTGTTATCACGTAATACGGGTGTGGGGAGAGGAACCCCTTTGATGGTAACTAGACGTAACATCAGACCAAGAGGGCGCAAGGAAGTCAAGGAGCACCATGGCGGCTCAATGACAAGTAGTCACTCTATTTTCTTTTCTTCCCAGTCCAACCTCAAGACACAAGGGTCAACATATCCTCGGATAACAGAACAGAAAGTTGAGATTCGGGGCTGTCGCAGACGCTGTAGGACTCGAGTGCGGCCAGTATACAAAGAAGAGAATGACTTGGATCTCAGGAGCCTGGGCGGCGTCAGTGGTGTTGCCCTGGATGGAGATGGGCAGCCCAAAGATGGAAGGGGGCTCGGATGGGAAGCAGCTCCTCAGTCCAGGGTGATCCCTGCTGTGGAACTGACCAGGGCCAGGCTAGCTGAGAGCTGGAGGCCCTGAGGTGAGGGGCTGGAGAGCCGACCGGAGTTGGCAGGGTTGAAACTGTGTTTAGGAGTCATTGACCTAGAAGCAGAAACAACAGCAGAGGGGAGAGAGGGAGAGAAAGAAAGAGGAGGAGAGAGAGGAGAGAGAATGAGGAGAGAGGGAGAAAGAGAGAGAAGAGAGAGATGAGAGAGAGGAAAGGAGAAAGAAGAGAGAGGAGAAAGAGGAGAGAAGAGAGAGGAGAGAGAAGAGAGAGGAAAGAAGAGAGAGAAGGAGAGAAGAGAGAGAGGAGAGAGGGAGAGAAGAGGAAAGAAGAGAAAGATAGAGGTAGAGAGGAGAGAGAAGAGAGAGGAGAGAGGGAGAGGAGAGAGGAGAGAAGAGAGAGATAGACGTAGAGAGAGAGGAGAGAGAAAAGAGAGAGATGAGAGAGGAAAGGAGAGAGAAGAGAGAGATAGGAGAAAGAGGAGAGGAGAGAAGAGAGAGAGGAGAGAGGAGAGAGAGAGAGAAGGCACCAGGTTGCAGTGGTTAGGGTCTGTGCCTTAAGGAGCCAGTTCATGTTATTAAGTTGCCTAATGCTGTGGTTTGAATATGGCTTCTCCCTTCTGAAACTCCTGCTGAAATTCCGCTGCCCTGGTGGCGGTGGCGGGAGGTGAGCCTGTGAGAGATAATGACACAGTCAAGATGGATGGATACCTTTCTCGGGAGGCCGGTTGGTTTTGCAAGAGCGGGTCACAGCACAGGGAGCCTAGCCCCTCTCGCTGGCCTTGCTTCCTCACGTACCCAGTTACCCTCTGCCTTCCTGCCACGCGCTGACCCTCTGCTCATCTCATGAGGCCCTCGCCGGGCGCGGCCACCCACACCCAGTCTTGGACTTCCCACCTTCACAACCATCAGCTGAATAACCTTCTTCCCTTTAGAAATTACTGTTTCAGGTTTTTAGGTTTTTTTTTTTTTATCTTTATGTATCTATTTTTTTACCTATTTATTTATTTATTTTGTGTGGAACTAAGGATGGAACCCACAGTCACTCTACCTCTGAACTACATACACCTCCAGCCTTTTTTATTTTTGAAAGAGCATTTTGCAGCTGGGCGTGGTGGTACACGCTTGTCATACCAGTACTTGGGAGGCTGAGACAGGAGTATTGCAGGTTCGCGGCCAGCCTCAGCTACTTAGTGAGGCCTTCTGCAACTTAGTGAGACCCTGGTTCAAAATAAAGAATAAAAAATTGAGCTGGGGGTGTAGCTCGGAGTCTTGGTACTTACAGAGGCTGTCCTCCTACTTGTGATCCTCCTGTCTCAGCCTCTCAAGTACTGGGATTACAAGTGCGCGCCACCACCCGTGCCCAGCTTCAGGCATTCTAGCATCAGCACATGAAGTAAGACAATAGCTAGAACCTTCTCGCTGGCGTGCTGTGCTCTTCAGGGCACACGTGCCTGCTGCTTCCGTGTCCTTCTTGTATTCACATCACCGGAATTCATGGCCAGAAGCCTACAGCCTGCACCCCGCCCATTCCAGGGTGCTATAGTTTGTGCCCAAAATGTCCCTCTAGGGGCTGGAGATGTAGCTCAGTGGTAGAGTGCTCCCCTAGCATGTGTGAGACCCTGGGTCCCATCCCTGGCACTGCAATAAATAAGTAAATAAATAAGCAAATAAATAAATAAGTAAATAAGTAAATCAATCAGCCAATCAGTCAATGCATGTCCCCGAAAGGCCCATGTGTTGGAGGCCTGGGGCCTCCCTGCGGCACTCCTGGGTGGAACCCGGAGGAGATGGAGCCTGGTGAGCGGAAGTGAGGTCATTGGGAGTGTGTCCTTGAAGGGGATATTGAGACCCTTGACTCTTCCTTTTTCGCCTTTTGCCTCCAGGCTACCATGAAGTGAGCAGGTTTTCTCCACTCTGAACTCAGGCCCTGATGTTCTTCCTTGCCACAGTCCCCCAATCAACAGGCCAAGTGACCATGGATTGAAACCACTCTGAGACCCTGGGCCATGATAAGCCTTTCTTCTTTATAAGTTGTTTATCTCAGGCATTTCATTACAGTGACAGAAATCTGACTAACACTCAGGGTCTTGCTCTAATTACCTGGGACCCCCAAATGTCCCTCTAACCGTACTTGCTCACTCCTTCAGTTCTCTGTAAGAGCAACCGATTCCCCACTGTGGCAGGCCTTGTTTCTCATATGACTCACTTCCTGAGCCCAGCGAGGGAGGGGAATGGCGGCCAGTAATTCAAAACAGCCACAACTGTTTCCAAAACACCTTGTCCCTCATTTTCTACTGACTCACTCTCTGAGCTTGCCGAGAGCTCTGGAATACCGCTGTGCCCGTGTGCTTGGCTGCAGAGCAGGGAGAGCGAGGCCTGCCTCTCAGGGTGGAGTGAAGACTGGAGGAGCGATGCAAGTCAACCCCAGCGAGGGCGCAGAGTTAGTGGGCCTGTGAGCATGAGTTAGGTGGGTTGTTTTCAAACATCGGGTGGGTGTGGGGAGAAGCCTGGTGTTAGCGGGACCGGAGTGCCAAGGACAGGCTCTCAGGGTAAGCCTCAGCGTCTGGCATAATTGATGGAAATGCAGGTCGCATGTTTTACCGGAGGCAAGGAATGTGTGGGCACGCGCGCTGTAGCTCTGATCACTCTGAACACTCCGAGTGTGTAGTAAGAGGCGGCGTATCTTCTGTTTAAAACCTGGTGCACCTAATTTGCATTCAGAGAAAGGTTGCGGAATCATCCCAGCCTGCTGCAAACAAGAAGTCGGATGCCAGCAAGGCCAACGCTGTTGTGAGAATGTGAGAATGTTGAGCTATTAATCATAAAATAGCAAAACAGGGCACTTTTATTTATAGCAAACTGTTGCTAGGCAGATAATAAAGACCTCTTTCAGAGCTTGGTTTTTTTTTTTTTTTTTTTTTTTTCATCGCAAAGGACTTGGCTTGTACACCAGCTTTTTTTTTTTTTTAAGATGAAATAAAAACGCTTTACAGGCATGAGTCTTGTGGTTTCTAGACGAGGTCCTTGGCATCGGCCCGTCCCTGTAGGGGAGGACACGTGACGAAGCCCGCCCCACGAAGGAGGCGCGGGTGCGCTTTAACCGCAGATCCAGACCTAGAAGTCTCTCTAGACTAGACATGAGCTGGTGTGCCCAGGAAAGCCCAGCTGACCTCCTCAGCCTTCCTGGGGGTCCCAGGTTGCCTCCCCCTGTGCTGGCCTGGGCCAGAAGCCCGTCTGCAGCCCTCATCCCAACTCCCTCCCCAGGCCTCTCTAGGGGCGGAGGCCGCCTTCTTCTAGGAAATGCACAGGGGGTGGCCAGTCTACAAAGGCCCGCTGGTGCTCAATCCCAGCTAGGATGATCTCCAAGTTCTCTTTATTTATTCGTTTATTTTTAAAAAAATTATTAGTGGTGGTGCATGCCTGTAATCTCAGTATTTAGGAGGCTGAGACAGGAGGATCACAGATTCGAGGTCAGCCTCAACAACTATGTGACACCCTGTTTCAAAACAAAAACAAAAACAAAATTAAAATAAAAAGGTTGAGGTGTAGCTTGGAGGTAAAATACCCCAGGTTCACCGGTTCAATCCCGAGTAGGACTCGCACGTGCACACACACACACCGTGCATTGTAATTATGCATCATAGTGAGGTTCACAGCTCTTGGTATATTTTCTTCTACACACCCTTCCTACCTCCTCTCTTCCCATCCCTGCTAGTGAAATCTTTTTACTTAAGTTTTTTTTTTTTTTTTTTTTGGTACTGGGGATTGAACCCAGGGGCATTCCACCTCTGAGCTGTACCCCTATCCCTTTATATTTTGAAACAGGGTTTTTCTGAGTGGCTGAGGGTCTCACTAAGTTGCCGAGGCTGTCCTTGAACCTTCGATCCCCTTTTTTTTCAGCCTTCTGAGTACTGGGATTACAGGCACACGCCACTGCACCTGACTCTATGCTCTTTCTGAAATTCAAGGGCTGAGCTTTCGCAGTATCTGGGTAAAGCAGGTGATTAAATATTTGTGGAATTCATGAACAACTTCATGCAAATGCTTGGACCCGTGCTTTACTAGAAGATGCGGTGGGAAAAGGCGAGCCTGCAGACTGGAGAGGAGGAGGCTATGAGCGACAAACTTCCGTCGTCAGCCCCCAAACGCCTGGTGGTTTGTTAAAGCAGCCACAGGAAACGAAAGCAGAACGCTGCGCCATTCACTCCTCAAACTCAAAGCAGCCGACCTACCAAGAGGTCCTGCAATCTCAGCATGACTAGTGGGAGGTGCTTGGGTTCTGCACAGCTGTGACTGGGTGACAGATACATCCTGTTCACTTCTACTTCACAAAGAAAAGAATCTACAAAATAATTATTGTTATAGAGGAAAAAACACATGCAGTGTGCCCAAAGATGCCAAACAGTATAGTAAAATATAAAATTAGGGGTGCCCTCCACTTTGGGTCCCCAGAAGCCAGACTTTGAGTTGCTTCTGACCTGTGTCTTTCTTTAAATGATTATGAGAATTTTATACACACTCCTCATTTTTATACAAATGGGTTTCACTCACACCAGTTACTTTTCTCTTTCATTTATTTATTTATTTGCGGTACTGGGGATGGAACCCAGGGGCATTCTACCTCCAAGCTATAGCCTCAGCCCTATTTTTTTTTTATTCTTTATTTTGAAACAGGGTCTCACTAAGTTGCAGAATGCCTCACTAGGTAGCTGAGGCTGACCTCGAACCCGGATCCTCCAGTCTCAGCCTCCCAAATGCTGGGATTACAAGCCTGCGCCACCACGTCTGGCTCTCGTTCATTTAAAAACGGGCTTTGGGGAGATCTTTCTTGCTTGCTTGGTTGTTTTGTTTTGTGGCACTGGGGATTAAGCTCAGGGGAGCTCTACCACCAAGCTATATTCCCATCCCTTTCTATTGCTTGTTTTGAGATAGAGTCTTGCTGAACTGCCAAATTGCTCAGGCTGGCCTCAAACTTGTAATTCTCTTGCCTCAGCTTCCCGAGTAGCTGGGATTACAGGCATGTGCCCCTGCACCCAGTGGAACACACACACACACACACACACACACACACACACACACACACACACACACCCTTCTCTCTCTCTCTCTCTTTTTTTTTTTTGCGGTACTGGGGATTGAACTCAGGGGCGTTCTACCTCCGGGCTACACCCCCAGGCCCATTTTTTATTCTTTATTTTGAAACCGGGTCTCACTAAGTTGTGGAGTGCCTCACTAGGTAGCTGAGGCTGGCCGCGAACCTGGATCCTCCGGTCTCAGCCTCCCGAATGCTGGGATTACAAGCGTGCGCCACCACGCCCGGCTCGTCTCTCTCTCTTTTTTTGTTTTTTTGAAATGGACTCTTGCTATGTTGCCCACACTGTTCTCAAACTTTGGGCTCAAGCGATTCTTCCTCCTCAGTAGCTGGGACTACAGGCCGATGGCGTCTCGTCTGGCTTAATGCTACCTTACTGCTACACAGACCTTCACTCGTTCTTCCCCAGCAATTGCTCTAAACACCTCCTCGTGGGGACACGGCACAACTCCTTGAGCCAGTCCAGCGGGCGGTTAGGTTAATAAGGTAAGTGAGACACGCTTTGGATTTAACATCGAGGGCGTATTGGAGGGGGCGAGGGTGGGCAGCCTGTGAGAAGGCCGTGGCTGGTGGAAGAGCCCCAGCACCAAGGCCCATGGCCACGTGGTCTGGCCCCGCCTGGAGCCCTAGTTTTGATGGAAGCCTGCTTTTCTCTCCTTTAGTCATGGCAAACTGCTGTGATTATTCTCAAAAGGCAGCATGATTGATGAAGAAGTTTGGACTCTAGACAGAAAATCTGGACTTGTGGGAGATGTCTGGAATCCTCCAAGCGCCCTTTTTTATTGCTCCTAAATGTTTACACCCCAGATAAACACAGTAGCATCAGGTTCATTCATTCATTCATTCATTCATTCAGCCAGCGTGCACTAGGGCTCTGCATTCCTGGGTTGTGCCCTACATCCTGCAGAGAACACAACTGAACAATCTAGGACATCCTGCCTCCCTGTAGTTAGCTGCAAAGGAACAACCACAAAATCTATCACAGATTGAGGGCTGGCTGTGGGCAGATTCCGTTCTGACACGCTTTACCTCTGTTGTTTAATTCAGTTCTCGTGTGCTCTTTGGATCCCATGATCCGGAAGAGGTGTGGAGAGAGGGGATCCCAGCCACTTACTTGAACTCTCCGTGCTGGTAAGCGGCCAAAAACCAGGACGTTAACCCTGGCCAGCGGATGCCGGAGGCCATGCATGTGTGTCCCTCTGTCCGTTACGGCATTGCAAGCCTCCCCAAACTCAGGCTGAGCACACTGCAGTTGCTTACCTGCCCATCTTGCGGCAATCCAAGCCGGGCGTGCTTGGTGTCTGCGTGGGCTAGGACACTCAAGATGGACTTGTCTTTATTTTTATTTTTAATTTTTATTTATTTGCGGTACTGGGGATTGAACTCAGGGGCATTCTACCTCCGAGCTATACCCCTAGCCCTATTTTTTATTCTTTATTTTGAAGCAGGGTCTCACTAAGTTGCAGAATGCCTCACTAGGTAGCTGAGGCTGGTCGTGAACCCAGATACTCCGGTTTCAGCCTCCCAAATGCTGGGATTACAAGTATGTGCCACCACATCCGGCTTTTTTTTTGAATTTTTATTTTGAAACAGGGTCTCACTAAGTTGTGGAGGCCTCACTAAGTAGCGGAGGCTGGCTGCGAACCCGGATCCTCCCGTCTCAGCCTCCCAAGTACTGGGATTACAAGTGTGCGCCAGCCACCACGCCCAGCTTGTTTTTATTTTTTACTATGTCCCTGGTGCCTCAGTTGAGGGGTTCAGTCACAAGGACTGGCCTGGAGTCTCGGTCTCCATGCGGCCTCTCCACGTGCCTAGCTTGGGCTTCTGGTACAGTGTGGTCATCTCGGGCTAGCTGGATTTCTCCAGGAGAAATAGATCATTCCTTTGTCATTTCTGGACTTAGAAACTCAAGAACATCCCTTCTGCTGCCTTTGCTGGTCGGAGCAACCATGTGGCCAGGTCAGGTTCAAGGGGACAGCAAAACAAAACAAAACAAAACAAAACAAAAAATCAAAACAAACAAGTCTGCCTTTTGTCAAGGGAGAGTCAAGGTCACATGGCAGAAGAGACGGGGAGATGGGAGCCATCGTTGGAGGCAGTGCTGTGGAAAGCTACTGCAGCTGCAGAAGGCAGTTCTGGGTGGCCACAGGGACAGAGTTCATGGGACACATTGTTTTCAGTCTGCAGAGTGGAAGACAGATCCACAGTGGGCATATCTGGCGTGGCACCAGGTGGAAGGTAGAGTTAGAAATCCTTGCGTGACAAGAAGGAGCTCCCGGAACACAAGTGAGCCAGGGCCCAGGGGTGCACGCTTGGTGTGTGTGTGTGTGTGTGTGTGTGTGTGCGTGTACGTGGGTTCAATCAAAACATCTAGCGAGAAGACCAAAGCGCTCCAGAGTGACCTGTTTTGAAGGACAAGATGGAATGCAAGGCAGAGGTGGCTGAGGAGACTGGCTGTCTTGGGTGCCCAGAGCGGGCACGAGTTGTCACTGGGGTGTCGCTTCTAAGGGTAGAGAGGAAGGCAGCCTCTTGTCCTCTGTGGAACATGGCCGCGGCTGATTGGAGAGGCCTGTTGCCGGGCAGAGGCGGTCATTGAGGACCCGGGAGGAGACCCCGTGGGCTGCTGTTCTGTTCTCCGTTGGCACCCGGGAGCTGTGCCCCTCCTGTGCTGCTGTGCCCCTCCTGAGCTCCGGCGCCGCACCTGTGGGGGCGGCACAGCTGCGAAAGGCTGGGCTGAGGTAATTACAGGAAGAATATGCTAATACGCAGATGCCCGTGATTAACTTGCCTTTTCTGTTGCCTGTCAAACCCAAGCTGCGTTGGTTAGAGAAGATAATTAAGTTGGAATCAGATGCCCGTGGCCAATGTTTCATCCAGGGCCTTGGAGGACAACAGAGGGAGTCTGACTGTGAAGTCCGTCTTCCAATTCCCACTCGTGTCTGGGGCGTGGGCCAGACTCAGGGCCAGAGCTCAGACAGGGCTCAAAGATCACGGGCTTGGAAGGTGTGCAATCCCAGGCAGCTGGCGGCTCCAGCACGCCCGCCAGACCCAGAGCATCCACCCTCTCACTCCTTTGCGGTGGCCTCAGTGCATCCCCTTTGCACGCCGTCCCTCCTTGTACGTTCCCTTTACCTCATGCACAACCTTTCACTCTGAGGGGACCTGGGGCTCCAGCGTTCACCCCCAGTGAGGCCGTGCCCTCGCACCACCTCGGCGCTGAGGTTCCGTGATTAGATGCACAGCTGGCCCCTCCCCTGGGCATTCCTGACTCTGGCAAGTGACCGTCAAGATGATGACCCTGGCATAAAGCCTGTCGGATTCCTTTTCCTCGTATGATGCACTAGCCCGATACATCTTTTCTTTTGGTACTGGGGATGGAACCCAGGGACTCTATGTCTGAGCTAGACCCCCAGCCCTCTCTTTAAATTTTGAAACAGGGTTTCACTACATTGCTGAAGGTCTCACTAAGTTGCTGAGGCTGGTCTCTAACCTGTGATCCTCCTCTCTCAGCCTCCCAAGTCCTGGGATTACAGGCGTGTGCCACCGCGCCTGGCCCTGATGTGTCTTATAGAACAGGACAGTGAAAACTGCTGAGGAGGCAAGAGGCCATTCCTTTTAGGTCCAGGTGGCAGTTGTCTTTAAAGATTTCACTGGAGGGAAACATTTTGTGAATAGGAGCCACCACACCCTCCCTAGACACTAAGTCGACTTGGGCCCAGGAGAGATGGGCAACTGGTTTCCTCTCTTATTTGTAAGCAATAGAAAAAGAGGTCTGGAGAGGGAAGCACACAGGAGGGGCCCGCCCTCCCCTGCCAGACAGAACCAGGCTGTGGCCACGTCTACCTCGCACGCTGGCGCTCCCTGTTCTTTATGCATGTTGGGGTCACAGAGGTTTCCCCTGCAATACCTAAGAGATGGGTCGCTCCTACGCCCCATGATCATTTGTAATGGGATGCATCCAATGCAAACTCTACAGAGTGAAAAGGCGGCCTCAGAGATGCCCAGGAGAAAGAATGGTGGTTACCGGTGCCACGGCACCTTAATAGCTGGATCTTGAGCAAGGCTTGGTCCGCTGGAATCCTGCAAGGTGGACGATTCCAAAAGAAGGAATGCATGGCATATCCTACTTTGCATTATTATATCCTGGAAATTTTGGGTGCTTTGGGTTTTGCTTTTATATTAATTATAAAGGAACACTTCTTAGAAACATGTGGCCTGACAGATACTGATCTCTTAGCTGAAAACAAGCAGTGCCTTGAGACAACCCAATGCATTAACCTTTTACAAGCATTAGTCTAGAAACAGGCTTTGCTAGTTTATCTAAATAGCTACTCTTTTGCCCTGGTCTTCCTGGAACCCGCTAACTACCTGAGATAAGATAGAACACTGCTTAAAGGGGCTAAACAAAATTATAAAGATTTTACCTAATGGATAACCTTTGGAAAAACAAGTCTGTAAAAATTCCTCTTCTATATGCCTTATTGTTAAAAAAAATAGTATAAAATGACTGACAAACAATAAAACAGATGCGCTTCAACACTGCATTGGGTGTGAGCATATTCTCGTGATCTCGTCTCATTGCACACCTATCGAGGGACCCCCGACCCCACCGCCTCCGAGGGCTGGTCCCCGGCACACTGGGGCGGAGGCAGGCTGGGGAAGGCTGATCAGTGGGCGATAAGTTAGTCAGCTATGGGTAGGAAGTTCTGGGGGTTATTGCGTGGTAGGATGACTAAAGAGAATGATTCTGCATCACACTTCTCAAAGAGCCGGAAGAAAGGACTCGGAATGTTTTCGCCATAAAGAAATGCTAAATGTTGGAGGACAGAGAGATGCTTGACTGGACTTAAACATTACACGATATATACATGTATTGAAACATCCCGTATCACCCTCTTCATGTGTGTGATTTTTATGCTTTTATGTGTCAGTCAAAAGTAAATTTAATGCTGGCGCATGCTTCTAATCCCAGTACTTGGGAGCCTGAGACCGGAGGATCCGGGTTTGTGGCCAGCCTCAGCTACTTAGTGAAGCCCTCCGCAACTTAGTGAGACCCTGTTTCAAAATAAAGAATTAAAAAATAGGACTGGGGGTGTAGCTCAGAGGTAGAATGCCCCTGAGTTCAATCCCCAGTCTCTCTCTCTCTCTCTCTCTCTCTCTCTCTCTCTCTCTCTCTCACACACACACACACACACACACACACACAAGTAAATTTAATTTTTAAAAATCCTTGCTGTTTTAGCAAGTACCAGAACAATTTCTCTAACATGGCCTAGGACAGAACACAAGAGGCCATATTCCCGTCATCCCCGTGGTGGCTTTGGAAACAAAGCCTTAGCCGGAGTTCCTTGCCTCTCTCTGTCTTAGCCATGTTGGTCAGCCTCTGTTTTCCGGTCTGTAAAGTGGGAATGATGTTGTCCAAAGGCGTCTCATGGATTTCTCAGACCTTGGAGTTAACACATCAGTCGGCCTCAGTTTCACGGGGGCTGGAAGCAGACCGGCGATTCCCGGGCCAGAGAGCAAGGACATTGCGTCACTCACAACCATAGCATATCCACGGTGTCAGCATTCCAGCCAGGGCCCCAGGACCTGCTGCATCCCAGGGGCATCGCAGAGACAGCGAGGGATGGCGCGACATTACAGGGTCTGCATTCCAGTTGAGGAGCCTGGACCAGGCACATCTTTGACCTCAGGCAGGAAGTCTGCCCGTCCTTGGCCTGTGATGGAGATATGTTTTATCATACTGGATAATAAACACAATCACCCTATCTCTGTCTTCCAACACTATTTGCTACCTGGACACACTCAAAAGAGTGGTGCTAAAGCAAGGGAGGTCAATCCCTTCTCTGCAAACCACGCAGAAATCCAAGAGCCACTGGAGGGACCGCCTGCCTGCTGATTGTGAAGTTCAAAATGTTTTCTTTCAGGGCAGGGGAGGGCAAATGCTCAGTGTACAGCCTGGTGCATGGTGAATAATGACTTAAAGTCAGTTTCTGTATTTAAAAAAAAAAAAAAAAAGCCGGGCGTGATGGCACACGCTTGTAATCCCAGTTACTTGGGAGGCTGAGACCAGAGGATCCGGGTTCGCGGTCAGCCTCAGCTACTTAGTGAGGCCCTCTGCAACCTAGTGAGACCCTGTTTCAAAATAAAGAATAAAAGATAGGGCTGGGGATGTAGCTCAGAGGTAGAATGCCCCCGAGTTCAATCCCCAGTACCGCAAAAAAGAAAAAGAAAGAAAATTTACAATGACAGAAGTGTTTCCAGTCTGCTGATGACATCATCATATCTTTCGGCCCACACTTCCCATCAAATCCCAGTGATCTCTGGTTCAACGTCTCAAATGCCAGTGTTTCTCATGGCTTTTCCTTCCTCTGTCTCTTCGTTTGCCAAAATAATGAAGGAGTCCCCAGAAAATAGCTATAACGCATGTTTGGAAGCACTGAGCTGCCAGCTTCATTTCCCAGGAAAAAGTGGATGAAATTTTCTGTGATTCTAACAGCTTTTCAGATTGGGGGAGATTAAATTCCACATGCTCGGGCCAGTAATAGCTTTAAAAATGCTTAGTTCCTGAGGTGCTTCCTCGTTTATTCATTTATTTTTCCCTCAATCTTACTCTAGAAGGACAGACTTAAGTATTTTTAAAAGTGGAGAGGATAAAGAGGTTGGACTCACTCATGAGAATTCAAAGTAAGAGGTTTGGTGGGGAACTCATCTGGAGCAGAAATTTGTCTTTAATTTCACTGCATTTTGGTGTTTAGTTGTGGTCAGGGGACTATGGAGGAAAAGACTGGAGGATGTTACGAAAAATTCTAACTTTGTAAATAATATTTCTCTCTCAGCCAGGCTTTTCAACTCCATACAGGATAGGAAATACTAACAACTTCTCAGGATCCCAGGCCTTAGAAAAGACTAGTGAAGATTTATTGAGAGAGAGAGAGAGAGAGAGAGAGAGAGAGAGAGAGAGAGAGAGAGAAAGAGAAGAAATATATTTTAATATATATATATATATATATATATATATATATATATATTTCTATCTCCATAAATAATTAGTTTGAAAGAAAGTTTTTTTTTTTTTTTTGTACATGTGTGTTGCTGGGGACTGAACTCAGAGGCATTCTACCTCTAAGCTACACCCCTAGCCCTTTTTATTTTTTGTTTTGAAACAGGGTCTCGCTAAGTTGTTGAGAGTATCACTAAGTTGCTGAGGTGGGTCTTGAACCCACAATCCTCCTGTTTCAGCCTCCCAAGTACTGGTATTCAAAAGCAACTTTTAGAGCCGGGCGTGGTGGCGCACGCTTGTAATCCCAGCATTTGGGAGGCTGAGACCTGAGGATCCGGGTTCAAGGCCAGCCTCAGCTACCTAGTGAGGCTCTCCGCAACTTAGTGAGACCCAGTTTCAAAATAAAGAATAAAAAATAGGGCCGGGGGTGTAGCTCGGAGGTAGAATGCCCCTGAGTTCAATCCCCAGTACCGCAAAAAAAAAAAAAAAAGCAACTTTTAAAAATGTTCTGTACTGAATTTTATGCATTCAAACTATAGAAGATGCTGTAGGAGAAAGAGAAATAGCCACAGTCTCTACTTTTCAGAAACTGACACCCTAATTGAGAGCAAAAGAAACATAAAGAATATAGCCGGGTCAGGATGAATTTGGAAGACAAGGGAGGTTGCAGGCAAGGCGGTCTCATGGAGACCAGCAGAGATAGAGACCACCAGAGGAATTAAATCCACCTCAAACCTGAAAATACTTTAAGAAGTAACTGGAGAGATCAGAGACTGCAGGAAAGGATTTTCAAAGTACTTACCATTTACTGGACCAAGCAAATGGTTTAAAGGAATAGACTCTGCTTTAATGGAGTATTTAAGGGATAATCTTCCAAATGCATAATTTCAGAGGAGGGGAATGAAAGACAAAAAAAAAAAAAAAAAAAAAAAAAAAAAAAAAAAAAAAAAAAAAAAAAAAAAAAAAAAAAAAAAAAGAAGAAGTCAAAGAGAAATATTTAAATTCTGAGGACTCGTAACCTACCCTCTTCTGTTGCCGAAACAAAGAAGCAAAAGATGAAAACAAAAACCATCAAACTATCTGGCCTTCGTTAGACAGAAAAGGGTGACATCAAACTAGGAATCACATACAACGCTGCACTACCGCAAAATCCAACAAGAGGAAGCTTAAATCCATAGGAAGCTAAATTAGCTAATTTGGCCCGGCTACATCACAACTTTTTGCTGTTGTTGTTGAAGTACCCTTACAGACTCAGGCTGGCTCCAGTTGTTGGCTATTTCTGTGACTCAGACACTCCTGTCCCTGAACAAGCATTTGCCCATTTGTGCTCCCCAGCGCCGGTCCATCGTTACTTAATTGTTTTTACCTCAATCATCTAATTCCTATGGGACTTCAGTCAAATGAGGAGAGAGAGCCGGGCGTGGTGGTGCACGCTTGTAATCTCAGTACTCAGGAGGGTGAGACCGGAGGATCCGGGTTCGTGGCCAGCCTCAGCTACTTAGTGAGGCACTCCGCAACTTAGTGAGACCCTGTATCAAAATAAAGAATAAAAAATAGGGCTGGGGTATAACTCGGAGGTAGAATGCCCTGGGTTCAAGCTCTAGTCACATACACACATATGCACACACACACATTTAAAAAAGAAGAAGAAGAAGAAGAAGAAGAAGAAGAAGAAGAAGAAGAAGAAGAGAGGACCAGTAGAACAGTGGAAAAGGTCTTGGGGAAGGGAGGCGGGAAGGGAGGGGGAGAAGGAGAAGAGACGAGAAAAGGAAAGAGTTCAGAGTTCGGTGATGCCAGGACCATGTGTGAAGGCATCTCTTCCAGTGTCACTAACATGTAACGTGTTCTGGGAGGGAGGATGAGGGAGACACACCAGGCCCGGTGTGCATGTTATCGACATGCCACTTTGAATCTCACAATGATGTGTAATTATAATGCACCCATAAAAGAATTAAAAAATGATCTAGTTCCTTTCAAAGAGGATTATGCAATGCCTCGGAGTTCACCGATTTGATGTGCTAGTAGTTATATTTACGCAAACAAACTTAAGCACAAAATACAGCCAGGATTGATGCAGGAAAGAGAGTCGCAGACCATTGGCTTTCGAAAGGATCCTCACGGGAAATTTGGTTCCTTTCAGTCCTCCCTCAGACTCTGTGTGAGGGCTGCGCCATCTCGCCCAGCAACGACTCAGAGGCCACGGGGCCGGGTCTGCCCGCTCGGCCTCGGCCGGGGACTGCTTGAGCAAGGAGGCCACTCCTGGCTTATTCCTGGTTCCCTAGGAATGATCTCAGAGCTGGCGCCTCGGCAGCGCTTGGAGAGTGATTTGTTGGACACAATGGAGTTTTGCTCGCCATAAAGGAGAACACAATTATGTCATTTGCAAGCAAATGGATGGAACTAGAGAATGCGCTGCTAAGTGAGACCAGCTCGTCTCAGAAAGTGAAGGGCCTGTGTTCTCTCCTCCATGGAAGCCAGAGAGGAGCCAGGAAACAGAAGGGACTCCAGACACGTGGGGAGCGAGGTCAGCGAACAGTGGAGGGGGCTGCGGGAAGAGAAAAAACGGGGCCGGGAGGCTCGAAGAAGAAAACAGCGAATAACGCTAGGCCCAACCTAGCGGGGCAGGGAGGAGCGGGGCGGGGGAGGGGGAGGGAAACGCGCCCCGAGCTGTGCGTGCGCCTGGGTCTTGGTCACTGGTCACTCAGCGTCATCACGATGTACAAGTACAACGCACCTGTAAGAACATGTGAGAAAATAAATGAGAGCAAGCCCTAAGCCCCGACACACACAGACATACACACACACACACATACACACAAATACACACACATACATATATGCACAAATACACACATACACATACACACATACGCATACATACACATATATACACACACATACACACATACATACAGGCACATAAACACATATATACAGGTACACAAAGACACACACATACATACACACATACATATATGCACATACATATACATACACGCATACACATACACACATACACATACATACACACATATACATACACATATACACATACACACATACCATACATACATACACACATACATACAGGCACACAAACACACACACATACATACACACATACACATATGCAAACATACACACATGCACGCTTGCAGACATACACACACATACATGCATACACGCATACACATGCACACACATACACATACACACACACACACACACACAGGTTCTTTGGAAGAATGAAATGTTGGAACTGCACGGAAGCGTCTTCGTGGAGGAAGATGAGCGTTAGCTGTGCGGGGCTCCCGGAGCCCCCGCTGCGTCTCTCTCTGGATCCTGCGTTGATCTGCTTAGGGAGGACTCAGGATCGCTTACCGCAGGCTTGAAGAAGCAGCGGTACAGGTCGGCTCGCTGTGGGGAACCACAGGGAGAATGTTGCTGCGGGCCATTCTGGTGGCTGCTTGGTTAATCGATACAGGAGATCGTTGAGTGGTTTTAGCCCTGGCAGCGATGGGAGAGAGAAGGTTTGGTATAGAAAAAGAGGAAAGTCAAGGGACATTGAACAATCTCTTTCTGGCCCCACCTTTGATATGCTAGATCATTTTATATATTTCAGTGCAACTTTATCCTGGGGCTGGTTTTGTAGGGAAATGAACTCATCATCCATTTCTAATTGGAGCTTGGGCTAGAACTATAAGGTAGCTTGGTGTGTGCATGGCTGGCTGTGAAGAATTAGTCTAATCACATACGCAGCTGTCCAGTTTACGATTCTTATGAAGTGTACTGAAGCTGGGTATGGTAGCACAAGCCTGTAATCTCAGTACTTGGGGGGCTGAGACAGGAGGTCTGCAGATTTGAGGCTAGCCTCAGCAAGTTAGTGAGACCTTTGGCAACTCAGTGAAACCCTGTTTCAAAATAAAATAATAATAAAAAAAATGGCTGGAGGGGGCGTAGGTAGGGGATAGAATGTCCGTGGGATCTATCCTCAGTACAGAAAAAAAAGAATGTGCTGAGAGAGAGAGAGAGAGAGGTTCTATTTTGACGATTGCCTGTGCTAGCTGCCTCCTGGGCTTCTGACTCTCAAATCTGATGATTAGGTCTGCACATTCCCTGCCCACGCATTCCTGTTGCTGGGAACAGCGGGACCTGTTTCTGTCATGAATATTCTCCGGCTGCAGCTAGCAGAGTTTCATTTCAGCAGCTCAAATGTGGAGCAATCAGCCCTGCGAGCTGCATCCAGGTTGGAGCTCGCTCGCACCTGCCTGACATCTGGAGGTCCCCGGCGTGGGCAGGGGCCTGCTTCTCTTTTGCAATTCCTCATTTCTAATCCTTGCAGGGTAGCTCCCTGGGCAAAGGGGAGGGAACGGCACAGCCCGCCGGCTGCCACTGTCTTTTTTTGCACTGCGCTCTTGAGGTACCTGAGGCGGCTGCCGACTCATAGGTAGATTATTTGGGAGAACTCGCGGGGCATCTTGTGTTGCAGGTAATTTACTTCCTTAAGCTGCCCACTTTCAGCTCCTTCCTCGAGGCTTCCAAGCAACCTCCGCCACCCCTCTCTTCTGAGTCACTTCGTCCCTCCAGGCGGCCTACTTGAACAAAGTATTTGCCTCTTTTTTTTTTTTTTTTCTGGCGATAGTTCTGGGGATTGAACCCAGGGGGATTCTGCCTCCAAGCTACAACCCCGGCCTTTTTATGTTTTATTATGAAACAGGGCCTCGCTAAGTTGCTGAGGCTGGCCGGGAACCTGGAATCTTCCTGTCTCAGCCTCCCAAGTACTGGGGTTAGAGGCAAGAACCACTGTGCCCGGCTGCCAAGTGTCCTTTAAGTAGCTTCCTTCTGTGGGTCCCAGACTAGTCCCTGTGAAGAGCACACACCAGAGGCGCATGGTGCCCACCTCCTGCAGACCCCTCTTTCACACATGCGTGCTCTTGCCGTGTTTCCAGACTGCAGAGTGAGTCTCTTTGCCCCCAGTGTTTATGGGGACGTGGCTTTCCTTTGCTCTTCTTGACACACTTGGCACGAGGTGGGGGAGATGAAACTCCTTCCCTTCGGCTGCGGGCTGCAGGGGAGCCTCCTGGCCTCACAGGAACGCCTCCACTCTCTCTTCAGCTGCACAGACTTGCAGCGTGGGCAAAGGGAGGGGATGCCTGCTCACAGGGGCTGGTTTGAACACCAGGTAGCAAATCCGGCATTACTGCTTGGGAACCTCAGTGTAGGTTAGTGTGTGTGTGTGTGTGTGTGTGTGTGTGTGTGTGTGTGTGTGTTTGGTGTAGACTTACCATACTCTCTTTTCTTCAGTTGAAATTAAGACCAAGTCTCTTCCATTTTAACCTCATGCTACAGAAACATACGCATCTTTACCCATTTTTTTCTCTTTTCCAATCAGGATTACATCAAATAAGCATTGATCTTATACCTCTGATCTTTGCTCTCCCAAAAGCCACTGGAGAGAGCTTCCCGCTAGTGAAGAAGCTTCTTTTTTTTTGTTCTCTTCATCACTCAGGACTGTGTTCTTACCCATCTACTGTCAGATTTCTGTCTATTTCTGTCCTAGCACCCCACTGGTGCTGACATTCTGCCCCACTGAGTGTGTGGAAGTTTCCTAGGTTGCACAACTTACTGAACCTCAAAATTTTTCTCTGCAGCCACGCAAGGTGGACTATTTGGGTGGAGGGGATGTGGAGGTGGGTGTACTGGAGCACCGCTGTTGGTGGAGGTGGTGTTATTCGCGGCATTGGTGGTGGAGGAGGCAGTGAAGATGGCAGGATTGGAGATGTGGCAGGGGTGGTCCAGGTGGGGCTGGGGGACGTCGTCCAGGTGGGAATGGCGGGGTTGATGGTGGATGGCGGAGGTATAAGTGGAGAAGAGATGCTGTTGGTAGTGGAGGCGAAATCTATGAGGCTGTTGTCGGGCTGACACAAGACAATCCTGCAGGAACCTTCTGTGCTCCAGGAAACGGGCTTCCACTGAGCACAGTCTCCACTGAGGATAAGCTCATTGCAAAACAAACAAACAACAACAACAAAACTCAGAGTAGAAGTAAATTCTATGCATAGACTAGTGAAATACAACAGAAGATACAGAGACAAATTCACACAGAGAACAGCCAGCTGATCCTTGACAAAGGTGCCAAAAAACTTATGTTGAAGAGAACCTTTTCAACAAATGGTGCTGGGAAAGTTGGATATCCTTTTGCAGAAGAATAAAACTATATCTCTATCTTCTCTCAGCTGTACAAAAGTCAACTCAAAGTTGATCAAAGACCTAGGCATTAGACCAGAAACTTTATAACCTCTAGAAAAAACAAAACCAAAAACATAAGACCAACTCTCCAACATATAGCTCCAGGCAGCAGCTTACTCAATAAGACCCCTTACACTCAGGAAATGAAACCAAGAATTAATAAATGGGATTGCATCAAATTAAAAAGCTTCTACCCAGCCAAGGAGCCAAGACTGTGAAGACAGAACCTTCAGAATGGGACAACATCTATCCCTTTGACAGAGGACTAAAATCTGTAACTTATGAAAGACTAAAAAATACCACAAACAAAAACCAAACAACCAAATCAATAATTGGGCAACTGAACTAAATAGACATCTCCCCAAAGAAGAAATACAAATGGCCAACAAATTTATGAAAATAATGTTCAACATCATTAGCAATCAAGGTCAATCAGAAGTCAAATGCCAATCAAAAGTCCACTGAGATTTTATCTCGAGAATGGCAATGATCAAGAATATAAATTATAATAATAAATGCTGGCAAGGATGTGGGAGGAAAGAGGCACTCATACACTTTTGCTGGGATTGTAAATTAGTACAGTCACTTCGGAGATCAGTATAGAGGTTCCTCAAAGGACCAGGAATAGAACCGCCATATGACCCAGCTATTCCACTCCTCGATATCTTTCTAAAAGAATTAAAGTTTCCAAAAGGACTAAAGTATATACTATAGCAACACGTGCATACCCATGTCTATTCACACACAATTCACAATAGCCAAGGTGCGCAACCAACCGAGGTGTCCATCAACAGATACCTGGATAAAGAAAACGTGGTCTATACACACAATGGAATTTTACTCAGCCATAAAGAAGAACAAAACTTTCCCTCATTTGAGGGAAAATAGATGGCACTAGAGAATATCATGTTAAGTGAGATCAGCCAGTCTTGGAAAATCAAGAGTTGCAAGTTTTCTCTCGTATGTGGAAGCTAGAGAGAAAAAAGGAAAGAAAAAGGAACTAAAAAAAATGAGGAGAGAGACCAGTAGAGCAGCAGCAGAAAGTCAGGGGAGGGAGGAGGGGAAAGAAAGGGGGGTACAGGGAAGGGAACAGACCACAGGTGCTACGTGCATATATGAATGTACCAGTATGACTCTCGCTATCGTGGACAATTACAATGCACCAGTAAAAATTGTTAAAATAATAAAGGTATGTAAATAATTCTTCATATATAAATTTAGAAATAAAAAGAAGCAAGAAACAAATTCTAGGGAGGAGGATGAGTAGACAACAGGAATGGGAGAATTTGCATCCCAAGACCCAGATTTAAGATCTAAGAGAGATCTTGGAGGCAGAGAACAGAGGTCATTTACAGAGCGGTATTTAAGGAAAAAAAAAAAAAAAGAGCTCAAAAGTACTCTGATGAAACGCTCTTAGCCTTGAGCAAGAATAAATGAAAACAAATCCATACCTGGATGTATACCGCGGTGAATTTCAGAACTTCAGAAACAAAGAGAAAATCTTAACGTCCACCGTGATAAATGGCAAATTGGGAAAGGAGGCAGGAGGCCAGCTGATGTCCTCCCAGGCCTGAGGCCAACAGTCCATCAGCAAAGTGACCTGAAGGAAGTGAGAAAAGGTAGCTGCTGAGCACAGAAGACACTTCCAGGCACACGCAGAGATTCTGAAAATACCAGCAGGAGGAGTCACACGTCTTTACTCAAATATGAAAAATGACCGAGGCCTCATCTCCAGAAAAGAAAGGGGAAATTATTCCAAAAGCAAGAGGGAGATACATAAAACCCAAGTCAGCATGAATTATAAACAATAGCGTTAACAACTGACCTGGGCGCACTGAAAAAAAAAAGGTGGTAGAACAAAAACATTGGGAACAACCAATTGTAGAAGAAGACGAGAATTTACAAGGATCCGATTCTGAAAGTCCTATTCTCTAGGGTGAGAAGAGAGAGAGGCCAATCTGCTTCCAACAATGCCGAGTGATCATGGGAAACATTTCAGAATAACCTCTCAAGGAAAGAAAGGAAAGAGAACTGGCCGGTGACAACAAGGAGAGAGAGAGGCTGGTAGATTAGTGAACATGATTGGGGAAGGGAAGGAGGAGAGAAAAAGGAAGATGAGGAAGAAAACAGACTGAATACGACTGCATGCATATATGAAGGAATCACTGTGCAACTATCATGTATGTAGGGTTATGATGCGCCCGTCCAAAAAATGTAAAAACCAGAATAACCGCCGAAGAACGTAAGTAGAATGCATAACTTCCAATCCAGTTGGAACAATATGGGAACAACAACAACAAAAACAAACAAACAAACACCCTTTTCATTAAAATAGAAAGCAGGAGCCGGGCATGGTGGCGCACGCTTGTAATCCTGGCATTGGGAGGCTGAGACCAGAGGATCTGGGTTCTCGGCCAGCCTCAGCTACCTAGTGAGGCACTCCGCAACTTAGTGAGACCCGGTTTCAAAATATAAAGTAGGGCTGGGGTGTAGCTTGGAGGTAGAATGCCCCTGAGTTCAATCCTTAGTACCGAAAAAAAAAAAAAGAAAGCAGGTAGCCAAGCACAATGGCACACTTTAGAAATCCCAGTACTTGCCAGGCTGATAAAGGAGGATCACAGGTTTGAGGCCAGCAACTTAGGGAGATACTCAGCAGCTTAGTGGGACCCTGTTTCAAAATTTAAACAACCGGACATGGTGGCGCACGCTTGTAATCCCAGTACTTGGGAGGCTGAGACGGGAGGATCCAGGTTCTCCGCCAGCCTCAGCTACTCAGTGAGGCCCTCTGCAACATAGTGAGACCCTGTTTCAAAACAAAGAATAAAAAATAGGACTGGGGGTGTAGCTCGGAGGTAGAATGCCCCCGAGTTCAATCCCTAGTACCACACACACACACACAAAAAAAAATTTAAACAAAAAAAATTTTTTAAGGGGCTGGATGTGTATTATGGAGTTAGAAAGCCCTTGGGTTCAACCCCAATGTGTGTGTGTGTGTGTGTGTGTGTAGGGAGAGGAGAAGAAGAAGAAAAAGAAAAAGAAGCAGGAAAGGAGGAGGAAATGGAGTCATGGGCAAGATGCTGAGAATCCCTCCTGGAAGGAGGGGACGGACGGCGGGGGAGGGCGGCTCCTGCAGCCAGGCCAGCTGAGTGGTGGGAGCCCCACACTTCTGCAGCACCTCTCTACCCCCCTTTCAGCTTACGGGGTGACCTGGTGACCTCGCAGGCAAAGGCGGGGAATTGGCAGACACAGCAGTTAGCAGAACTGTAGAAGGTGCCAGGTCCAACTTTGCCTCCACTCAACACCACCCAGCCCTTTTTCTGAGCTGTTGTTCTTACTTGCAAAGCAGCCCGTTGTGTCTTGGTCATTGCTGGGTGCCCGCGGCCCTTCTGGGTCCAGCATGCTGCAGCCGTGACCCGAGTGCGGCTGGCACACATTATATTTTTCAAAGGGAACAAGCTACGTGTGGCATATATTGACAGTCTGTTCTCTACTCAGCTGTGTTCCTGGTGCTTCTCCGTGGGTTCAGCCATCCCTAAAGTTTCAGAAACAAATGTCTGGCCTTCCAGTTAAATGTAGATAAGAAGAAGAAGAAGGAAAAAAAGCCAAGAATGATAGGCTTTCTGCTGCTTGCAAGGAAAATGGATTTCTTGCTGCTCACATTTTCTGGCCGTTATAGAATTTTAAATCGGCCTCTTAAGACACACGGACTCCATAACCCAGATATGGCGCAGCCCGCTCCTATTTTAGGAAGCTATTTGAAACCTATTCCATCAAAGGGAGGGAAGGCCTAATGATAAACCTTCTGCTTTCTCCCCGTGCCGATTCCTCCTACCCATTTGTTTCCTTCCTTTGAAGGAGAGTCAGAAAAAGGCAGGAATAAGCGCCCGTGCCTCTCTGCCTGACCTTCTTTTCTTGCCCTGCAGAAAGATGATTCTTACGGATCCTGGAGAGAGAAGAAGAAAAGGTACCTGCAGCCTTCGGTGGAAAAGGGCCAGGCTCCCAGGAGAGCCTGGAGCCGCATTTAAAAGAGACAGTCTTGACAAGCCTCAGTAGGTTTGGAGTGACCAGGCACTGAGGGCGCATGTGGGTACTTGGTACTGAGCACTGCAGGGTACTCTGCATGTCAGCTCCCCTGGAGCTCCTACGATGTGCCTACACAACTGCTACGCTGCCTTCCCTCTGCAGCCTGAGAGCGGATAGGGAATATGTGGCTTTCCCCGCCCCTGCAAACCGAGTCTGCATTTCCACGAATTCCCTGTAAATCTTGAGGTGCTCTGTTCTCAGCAGAGTCTTCCTCTAAGGAAGAGATCCATCAGAGGTCAAATAGTTGAATGCGGTCCATGAGAACTGTTTTTTTTTTTTTTTTGGTTTTCCCCCCCTCTGCCTTTATTTTTAAAAGAAGCTCAAGATCCCTGAACTCTTTTTTTCCTTTTTCTTTTGTGATTTGTGATCCTGTTTTCTATTAGGAAAGCAGCGGCAGCGGGCATTTCGCTCACAGATTGGCCAATTAGTCTCCCAGCCTCCGCATTATGTCCCCGATTTCCCTCAGGTAATCACCCCGCTGTTTGCTGCATCGCAGTCAACAGAACACAAAGCCCGGCTACGAGACAGAGAGGGTGAGGGGGAAGCACCAGGGACAGGGCGGGGACATTTCACTTGCCTACATTCCCCTGCACAAAACGGTGTGGGCATCACCGATGGGGCTGGCTGGGAGCTAAAATGTGTGTCAGCTGAATTAGGCCTGCAATCATCTTTCCCCTTTCACAGGCTGCTGCATCTTCTGAGCAGGAAGTATATATGGAAGAGGATTTTTTTTTTCCTTTAGGACTAGAGTCCTTTAAAGAAAAATGACCAGCTCCATTGCTAGCAAGGAAAGCATGTTTTTTCCCTTCCTTTGTAGATCCCAGATGATACAGCCCCCAATTCGCTTTTGAACTCTCAAAACAGAGCACGTACCCCAATCCTAGCAGGCGCCCTGAAGGCTTCCTGGCGAGCCGGGGTGTAGCTCAGTGGTAGAGCCTAGCCCATGGGAGGTCCTGGCTTCCATCCCCAGCACCAAAAGGGAGAACAAGAAAAAGATATAGAAACGTCCTGCAAATGCCAGGCAGATTTGACGTTTCTTTCACTTGATCTGAAGTACCAGGGAAACACGTATCTCCATGGGTGCCCGGTCCTGGGGACGGTGAGAATGTCGTGGGTCCTGGGGGCCGCTCTGCATCCTCAGCTTTGCTTCCTGGTTGAGTAGAGTGTGGACGGAGGGCGAGGGGTGAGGGTCTAACACGGCCCCCGGTGCACCAGCACTGTGCATTCCAGTGGCTTCGCAGGACGGTGTCCTGGCGTGGAGAAGAGCAAGCCTCCTGTGGTGTTCCGGAACCAGGTCTTGACTCTTCTCTCTGGATTTTCATCCACGTGAATTTCAGAAGTGCATGACTAATAACGTGCTTCAAACAAACAAACAAATACTTGCTGGCATTTTTATCTGAGCTACACACCCAGCCTATTTTTTTTTTTTTTTTTTTAATATTTCAATTTTGAAACACGGTCTCACTACGTTGCCCAGTGTCTCGCTAAGTTTTTCAGGCTGTCCTTGAACCCTCGGCTCTTCCTGTCTGAGCCTCCCAAGTACTGGGATTGCAGGTGTGGGACACAGCTCCTGCCTTTCTTCATGGGTCTCAAGAAAAATGTGGAATTTCGGAATAGGCAGATACCTCTAAGGCCAGTTAAGTCGGCCTCTGCTTGGTGCTTGGGCACAGGAACCAAAGGATTTGCTGACCTGAGGCCAGCGCCATGGAAACAGGAAGGCGCATGGTGATAATGACCCGTGGTGGTAGTGTTGGGGAAATAGTTCAGTGGTAGAGTGTTTGCCTAGCATGCCTAAGGCCTGGGGTTTGACCCCCCCCCCCAGCACTGCAAAACACTGCATCTATAAAATAAACATGTAATCTACCAGTCAGAGTTAGGATTGTGCCTGTGCATCCCCCATGCATCCTGTCACCGGGTCTTGATGGGGGGCCCACAGGTTTCAGGTACCAAGGGCTGGGAAGTAGAAATGAACCCCATGTTTCTGTCCTTAAGGGCGGGGGTCTGTCCAAGTGCATTCTACACAAAGAACGGCAAGTGTGGGGCTCAACACCGGCGCACACAATCACTGGATGATTTCAGCCAGTATCAGGTGATGGGATCATTACCCGAGCAGCAAGAGGCCGTCCTCAGTCAAACGGTTTGCAGTTGAATGAGGATGGGCGACAGCTGGGTGTGGTCTCTCCCAGGTGATCTGGGGCCGCCTTTTACAACCCCAGGATTTTTTTTGTCATTCGTGCATTGTAAGCATACATCTTTGTTAGGTACAAATTGATAACGACATATGTGCCCACATTTCTCATTTGACCCCTTCCCCAAATTCCCACCCTGCTCCCTCGCCCTCCCTCCCTCTCAAGTTCAGTTTGGTGAGTAACCTTGATGTACATTAGGGTGCCCCCCCCATCCATCCCTTTCGGTTAAATCAACATCTTTGCTTTTGAGGGTCTCTCCATTTCCATCTGGAGACCCTCTTATGCCCCATCTTCTCCCTAGCATCCGCATACTAGGGAGAACATATGCTTCTTTACTCTTTGTGACTGGCTAATCTCACTTAAAATAATGTTTTCCAGTTGCATCCATTTCCCTGCAAATAACATGATTTTGTTCTTCTTTATGAGTAAAATTCCATTGTGTACATATCCCATAGTTTTGTAATCCATTCATCTGTCGATGGACATCTTGGCTGCTTCCATAGTTTCGCAATTATAAACTGTGCAGCTATAAACATAGATACACATGCGTTGGTCTGATAGTTTGGTTTCCATTCTTTTGGGTAGATACCCAGAAGTGGTATTGCTGGATCATATGGGAGGTTCATTCCCATTCGTCTGAGGATCCTCCATACTGCTTTCCAAAGTGGTTGCACTAGTTTGCAGTCCCACCAACAATGTATTAGAGTTCCCACTTCTCCACATCCTCGACAGCAGTTGTTGTTGTTCTTGTTCGTGTTTTTGATGATTGCCATTCTGATTGGGGTTTGGTGAAATCAGTAATAAAAACAGCATGGTATTGGCACAAAAACAGATACATAGACCAATGGAGCAGAATAGAAGACTCAGAAACAGACCCACAGGCTTACCGTCAACTGATTTTTGACAAAGGAGCCAAAAACATACATTGGAAAAAAGAGAGTCTCTTTAACAAATGGTGTTGGCAAAACTGGTTAACCATATGCAGGAAAATGGAAATAAACCCCACTTTCTCACCCTGTACAAGAGTCAATTCCAGGTGGATCAGAGACCTGGAAGTCAAGCCAGAGACCTTGCAGCTACACGACCAACAGCTACTTGCAGCATAGGACCAACACTTGAACACATAGGCACAGGTAAAAGCTTTCTCAACAAGACCTCAAAAGCACAAGCAACTCAAAGGAAGATCAATACATGGGATTGCATTAAACTGAAGAGCTTCTGTGTGGCAAAGGAAACTATCAAGAACCTCAACAGAGAGCTCACAGAGTGGGAGAAGATTTTTGCCAGTTATTCTACAGATAGAGGTCTAATATCTAGGATATACAAGGAACACAAGAAAATGACAGCCAAGAAAACAACCCAATTAAAAAATGGGCAAAGGATCTAAATAGACACTTCACAAAAGAAGAAATACAAATGGCCAATAAATGTATGAGGAAATGTTCCACATCATTAGCAATCAGAGAGATGCAAATCAACCCCAGGATTTGAATGGCTTTTTATAATTTGTCAAACCAGACAATCATGTGTCATTAAAGATACTCAGGGGCTGTATCCTTTACCTCTCATTTGGATCAAAATAGAGTGTGAACTGACCTGGGTCCTGCTCTCTTTCCAGAGAAAATAACTTTTAAAATGATTGTGTTGGGCTGGGCCTGGTGGTGCACGCTTGTCATCCCAGTACTTGGGAGGCTGAGACCGGAGGATCGCAGGTTCTCAGCCAGCCTCAGCTACTTAGTGAGGCCCTCTGCAACTTAGTGAGACTCTGTTTCAAAATACAGAATATAAAATAGAGCTGGGGGTGTAGCTTGGAGGTAGAATGCCCCTGGGTTCAATCCCCAGCACCCCCCCTCAAAAAAAAAAAAAAAAAAGAGATTGCATTGGTTTATTAGATAATTTGAACAAATACTGCAACCACTTCAGGCTCCTACCCTGCCTGAATTACGCGTATGTAAAATAGCTCCCCGTCGGATTCACGGCCTTTCTCAACAGAATCAACATAGCGCCCCTACAGGGTTACACATTCTCTTTAGGATCCAGAAGATTATTTGACTCTGCTGAGGAGCTGCGTCATAATGAATTCCCTTCAACTAGAACCGCCCGGTTCCACACGGTGTGAAAAATGATTAAACGGTTTTCCTGGACGGCGCAAATTAGTTAAGATTCCCTGGGCATTCACGGTTCCCGTCTCCCGAGAGCTTGCTCTAAGGCAGGCAGTTAGCGAATGCCTCTGGATGGCTGACTCTACCTCGCACGCCCAGTTCCTCGGGCTGAGTCATTTGCCAGCGATGCTGACGAAGCTCCCACCTGTGCAGCAGGCAGCCGGGGTTTCCGAACTCACCACCGAGGGCCGGTGAGTCACCGTCTTCCCGCCCACACGCCGGTGTCCTGGGCTGTGAGAGTCCAGGCAGCGCTTCAGTAGGGAGGAGGGGGACCAAGGGACGGGAAGAGAACAGAGAGGAAGAACAGAGATGGAAGAAAAGAGTGCTGACCAGCTTTACTATGAAAAAAATGCCATTAAGGCCAAGCGTGGTGGCTCACACCTGTAATCCCAGCACTTGAGAGGCTGAGACAGGAGGATCGCAAGTTTGGGGACAGCCTCAGCAACTTAGCGAGGCCCGCAGCAACTCAGTGAGGGTTTCAGAATAAAAGTTAAAATAGGGCTGGGGGTCCAATCCCCAGTACTGTCAGGGCTGGGGGTGTAGCCCCGTGGTAGAGTACATACTCGGCAAGCGTGAGGTCCTGGGTTCAATCTCCAGTACCTTCCTCCTCCAAGAAACTGTACACAAATTATGTTAACTGAGTGAATAAGAGAGTAGCAGTGCATTTTAAAATTAAGTATGTTTAAAGTCTCCTATGAAAGGTGCAGGAAGGAATATATTAGGGCTAGGGAATTTTAAAGACCAATCCCAACAGAACCCAGTAGAGGAGATGTAAAAAAATGGAAAGAAAAATGCAGAGGAGGCTGCAAAGACATTTAAATCAGCAGAAGCATGAAAGGAAGTAAGGGCGAGGAAAAGGGAACCGGGAACCCGAATGTTCCTTAATTAAAATACTTTAATGAAAGGCCAAGTCCTCACAGCAGTGTTTTCCTGCGTTTTGATTGACTGTGAACCAAGATAATGAATGTGTTCCCGCTCACGGAGACGGGCTCAATTTTGATGAAATCTCTGTGGAATTCAGGACGCTCGGTCAAGCTCTGTGCAAAAGGAAGAGAAACACACTTTTTTTTTTTCCTTTGTTTTGTTTTGGTGCTTTGCTCTCTTCATTTATAATATGGGGCCGGGAGGGGGTGTGTGGAGGAGGCGGAGGAGGAAGAAAATAAGAAACCAGTGAGACTCTCAGCCGGTGGCTCTGCCCGTTGCTGCTCCTTTAACCCTCTACACAAACCTACGAGCTGTTTTGTGGTCAGTTTTATTGAGGTATAATTGACTGGCATTCAACTGCACAAATTCAAATTGCACAATTTTACGAGGCTGATCAAATGATAACCCCCCGGAGAAGATAAGACGTCTATCTGTCACCCATAATAATCCCCTTCCTGCCTCTTCTGCTAACTATGTCCCCAGGCCCCCGGAAGGATGTTCTTCTTTTTGTTACTCTAGATTGGTTTGCTTTTTTTTTGTTTTTTTTGGAATTTTACATGAATGGGCTCACACAATGCATGATTTAGGTGAGGGAGGGGGGCTTTTTTCTAATTAGCATAATTATTCTGATACTTACCCATGCCGTTGCGTGTACCGAGATAGTTCATTCCTATTTAGGGGTGAGTAATATTCCGTTGTATGGAAGCACAGCACTGTGTTTAACCTTTCCCCTCTTGGTGGACCTTGGGGTTGTTCCTCGTTTAGGGCTATCGCAGATAAACGGCCGTGGGCGTTGGCATCGAGTCCTGGCCCGAGCCAGTGCTTTCCTTTCCCTAGGACAAGCGTCTGGGAGTTGCACCTCTGGATCATACGGTTGGCACCTATTTAGGTTCTTAAGAAGCAGCCGAAATGTTTTCCAAGATGACGGCTTCGTTTTTCACTCCAACCAGCCATGTGTGGGGAGGTGTGGTGGCCTCACGCACTTGCTCGCACTTGGCTACGGCGGCTCCTTCATTTCTGCCATCCTGCCCCGGGCAGCAGTCTTCCCTGCGGCTCCCATTCCATTCCTTGATGTCTTACAGTGTTGAGCATCTTGTCTGGTGCTCCTTGGCCATTTCTATTTCCTCCCTTCCCTCCTCTTTCCTTCCTTCCATAGTACTGAGGATTGAACCCCAGGGGAATTCGTTCTACCTCCGAGCTACACCCCCAGCTCTATTTTTTTTTTAAATTTTTTCGAAACAGGGCCTCAGTAAGTTGCTGAAGTTATCTGCGCACCTGTGATCCTCCTGTCTCAGCCTCCCAAGTATTGGGATTACAAGCGTGCGCCACTACACCCAACTGTGTATTTTCTTTGATGAAATATCTGCTCAAATATTTTCTTTATTTTTAATTGGGTTGTTTGTATTAACTCACAGCATTCTTAATATATTCTTTTTTTTTTCAGTACTGGGGATTGAACCCAGGGTTATTCTACCTTCGAGCTATACCCCCAGTCCTATTTTTTATTCTTTATTTTGAAACAGGGTCTCACTAAGTTTCGGAGTGCCTCACTAGGTAGCTGAGGCTGGCCAGGAACCTGGATCCTCCAGTCTCAGCCTCCCGAATGCTGGAATTACAAGTGTGCACCACCATGCCTTGGTTACCTAATCATAATTTTAAATGTACTTATTATATTGAGAAATAGGAACCAGGTGTGCTAGTGCACTCCTGTGATCCCAGCATCTATGAGGCTGAGACAAGAGGATTGCAGGTTTGAGTTCAACCTCAGCAATACTGCAAGACACTCAGCAAACTAGGAAGATCCTGTTTCAAAAAAATAAAAATAAAATAAAAAAGGGCTGGGGGTGTAGGTTGCAGATAGAACACCTCCTGGGTTTAATCCCAGTACCACCACCACCAACAACAGAAACAAAAACCAAAAAGAAACAGGAAGATTCAAATAGCAACATGAAGAGGAGAGAATCAAAGAATCAGTGAACTTGAGGATAGATAAGAGAAAATATACAAACTGAACAGAAAGAAAATAGAGTTAAGGCTGGGCTTGTTTGCCCCTCTTTAGGGCTGGGGATTGAACCCAAGACCTCAGGCATGCCGGGCAAGCCCTCTACCACTGAACTATGTCCCCAGCTCACAAATTCAACTTAGGAAAAAATAAATAGAGCATGTGGAACTGTAGGGGAAAAAATCTCATTATTGTCTTCTGGAGTCTCAGAAGAAAATAAGGAGAGTGGCCATGACAGATCATTGGAAGAATCAGTGGTTGAAACTTTTCTAAATGGCAAAACCCATAAACCTAGAGGTTTGTAACAAAATCGGACCCTAAGCTAAGATGCTCTCCCAAACTCATGCCAACACATGTAATTTTCAAACAATAGTAACTAATTTTTTTTTAATCTTGAGAGTAGCCAGAGAAAAGCGATGTGTTATATTTGGGGAGAAACAAGCAGAATGACAGCAGATGTCATGTCCGTAGTTATGGAAGGAAGGGAACAGTGGCACTGCATGTCTAGTACCGAAGAAAAGAGGTGTCAGCCCAGAATTCTGTACCCAGTGAGAACAGTCTTCTGGAAGGAAGGGAGTAATTTTCTTAAATGAAAAAAAGTTAAAAGAATGTATATCTGGGTGTGGTGGCACACATTTGTAATCCCAGGACTAGGGAGGCTGACACAGGAGGATCGCAGGTTTGCAGCCAGCCTCAGCTAATTAGTGAGGCCTGCTGAAACTTAGTGAGAGCCCTGTTTCAAAATAAAGAATAAAAAATAGGGCTGGGGGGTGTAGCTCGAAGGTACAATGCCTCTGAATTCAATCCCCAGTGCAGAAAAAAAAATAATAAGAAGAATGTGTTGAGACAGACCTAACCTGAAAGAATGGTTAAAGGAAGTTCTTGAACCATGGAAAGGAAATAATCAATGAAAAAATGTAGGAAATTGAGGAAGAAGAAAAGAACAATGAAGCAATAAAATATAAATACATACAATGGATTTCCCTGCTCCTGTTGAGTTTTCTAAATATTTGATGGCTGAAGCAAAAATTGTCACAGTATTTAATATAATTCTCAAGGTATTAGGGAATATTTTTGTGTGTGTGGTACTGGGGATTGGACACAGGAGTGTTCTATCTCTGAGCTATATCCTTAGCCCTATATTTATATTTTGTTTTTGAATAGGATATTGCTAAGTTGCTGAGAGTCTCACTAAGTTGCCAAGGCTGGCTTTGAACTTGTGATCCTGATCCTCTTCTTTCAGTACTGAGATTATAAGTATGTGCCACCATGCCCAGCTTAGGAAAACATTTTATATAAATAAATGGGGGAAGATAATGTGGAAAAAGGAGAGAAAAAAATGTTTCACCTTATGTAAATAGGCAAAATGTTGATGCCAGTATATGGTGATAAGTTACATCTATGTAATACCTAGAGACATTTTTAAAACTATACAAAGAAGCATACTCAACCACACTGTTGATAAATCAAATTGAGCTCTGAAAGTTGTCCAAGGAACCAACTGAAAGACAGGAAAAATAAAACAGAGAACATGCAGAAAACATAAAAACCGTAGCATCCCAAACATTCAATACGAATGGTGTAAACATACCAATTAAGTGAAAGAGACTGGCAGACGTACTGAAAAGCAGTCCAAGTACATGCTGTTTTCAAGGCGCTCCCTTCTGATATAACAGTGTGGGTATGTTGAGAGTAAAAATTTGGGGGTAAAAATGCCCATTGGTGTAAGCAGCAATCAAGAAATCAAGAGTAAATGAATTACTATGAGATAAAGTAGAATTTGTAAAAAAAAAAAAAAATACTATTACCAAGGAAAGGGAAGGCTATTATATAATGTAAAAAGGGTATTATTTAATGCAAAAAAAAAGGGTAGACTCTCTAAGAAGACAGAAATACTTCACACATATGCACAGAACAACAAAGCTGAAAATATGTGATGCAGGCAGTGAGAGAACTGAAAGTTGACAAATTCACAGTTACATTTCAGTACCACTCCTTCGACAGCTGATAGAAAAGCTAGACAGGAAGTTATCCAGGGTAGAGAAAAACGTGGCAAACCACAAACCAAAAGGATCTAATCAATGTTTATAGAACCCTCCACTGAAGGTCAGCAGAATTATATTCTTTTTAAGCATCCACAAAGTGTACGAAGAAAATCTATATTCTGTGTGAGAAATCTTTCTTTTTTCAGTACTGGGGATTGAACTCAGGGGCATTCTACCTCTGAGCTACACCCCCAGCCCTATTTTTTATTCTTTATTTTGAAACAAGGTCTCACTAAGTTATGGAGTGCCTCACTAGGTAGCTGAGACTGGCCTCAAACCTGGATCCTCCAGTCTCAGCCTCCCAAATGCTGGGATTACAAGCATGCACCACCACACCTGGCTCTGTGTAAGAAATCTAACCTCAAAGATTTAAAGGAACTGAAATAATAGAGAGTATATTCTCTGACCACAACACAGTGAAATTAGAAATCAAATTAACAGAGAGATAACAAAATCTCAAAATACCTAGAAACCAAACAACACATTTCTTTTTTTTTTTTTTTTTTTTTTTTTTTTTTGCGGTACTGGGGATTGAACTCAGAGGCATTCTACCTTCGAGCTACACCCCCAGCCCTATTTTTTATTCTCTATTTTGAAACCGAGTCTCACTAAGTTGCAGAGTGCCTCACTAAATAGCTGAGGCTGGCCGCGAACCCGGATCCTCCGGTCTCAGCCTCCCAAATGCTGGGATTACAAGTGTGCGCCACCACGCCCGGCCACATTTCTTAATGTTATTTGGATAAAAAAGGAAATCTTAAGGGAAATAAAAAATACATTGAGCTGAATGAAAATGAAAATAGAACATAAAACATTTGTGGGACACAGCTATCATGGCAATGGGAGGGAAATTCATAGCACTAAATATTTACATTAGAGAAGAGGAAACATCTCTAATCAATGAACTTCCCCTTCAAGAAGTCAGAAATAGCCTTTAATTCCAACAGGCTGAGTCGAAGAATCCTAAGTTCAAGTTGGTATGTTAGGGAGACCCTTTCTCAAAGTAAAGAATAAAAAGACTGGGGATGTATCTCAGTGGTGATAGAGTGGCCCTGGGTTCAATTCCCAGTACTGAAAAAGAAGAAATAAAATTAAATTTTAAAAAATTAGGAGTAGGAGAGAAAGATAAACCCAAAACAAAAAGTAAGGAAGGAATAAAGATAAAAACATAAATCAATAAAACTAAAAATAGAAAAATAATAAAGAAAAATCAATGAAACAAAAAGGTGGTCTTTTGAAAGAGATCAGAAAAAAAAATAAGACAGGAAAAAAAGAGATCTAAATTTCTAATGTCAGGAATAAAACAAGGGATATCACTAAGAGCCCTGAAGACATTAAAAGGTTCATAAGGGAATTTATACTAGAAATTACATATCTAAACTTTACACTTTTGATGAAATGAACCATATAACAAACTCACCTGGTATGAAATAAATCATTTGAGTAGCCTTATTTCTAGGAAGGAAATAAAATTCATAATTTAAAAATACTCCCCAAAATATCTCCAAGTCAGATGGCTTCACCGGAGGAATATATCGGATGCTTGATAAATAAAAATCCTACCAATTCTACAATTGTCTCTGAGAGAATCTATCAACTCAAGCTATGAGGCTAGCATAACATTGCTATCAAAACTAAAGGGAGAATGTGGGTCATAGGAGGGACTCTAGACGAAGAAGGAGAAACCTTAGATGAGCAAAAAAGGTGACTTAACTGAGGGTGATGGATGGGGGGGGCACCTTAATGCACATGATGCACATTCACAAACATATCAAAGTCAATCACTAAACTGAACTTGAGAGGGAGGGAGAGGGAGGGGATGGGGCAAAAATTGGGGAAGGGTTAAATGAGAAATGTGTGCATGTATGCCTCTACCAGCTTGTACCTAACAAAGATGTATGATTACAATACACCAATAAATAAATAAAAATGGGACATCATGAAAATGGAAGGGATACTGGTGAAATAGAGGAAGTGAATAGAGGTGAAGGTAGAGGGTAGGAAAGTGGAAGTCCTGGAGAATGAAATTGACCAAGTTATATACTTGGGAGGCTGAGACAGGAAGATTGCAAGTTCGAGGCCAGCTAGCCTCAGAAACTTAGCAAGTCTCTCAGCAGCTTAGTGAGGCCCTGTTTCAAAATAAAATAGGGCTGGGGGTGTGACTCAGAGGTAGAATGCCCCTAAATTCAATCCCTAGTACCAGAAAAACAAAAACAAAATAAAAGCCAAAGGCAGTACAAGAAGGAGAAGGAAAAAAAGCAAAAACAAACAAACATAAAACAAAGAGAAACTACAGACCCATGTTCCTCATGAATACAGATATGAAAATCCTTTTTACAACTAGCAAATATAATCTAGCACTATATAAAAGCAATGTACACTCTAACTAACGGGAATTTATTCCAATGATTCAAGTCTGGGTCAATATTTGAAAATTACCATATTAATAAGTTCAGAAGAAGAAGAAGAAGAAAACACGATCATATTAATTGATGCAGAAAAATATTTGACAAAATTTAGTGCTAATTTTTTAAATATAAACCCTCAGGGAAAAAAAAACAAGAATAAAGGGGAACTCTACTTGTTAAAAGCATCTACAAAAACTTTACAGCTAGTATCATAGTAATGGTGAAGACAGAATGCTTCCTCCCTAATACAGAGTTCAAGGCAAAGATGACCATTCCCATGTCGTACTGGGAATTCTAGCCAGCACAGTATGGCAGAAATAGGAAATACAAAGAATACATATCAGAAATCAAGAAAACCGTTCTATGTGTGGAAGGCATTATACAGTACATTTCAAGTATTTAAAAGCTCTAGGACCTTATTAGTGAGCTCAGCAAAGTTGAAAGATATACAACCAGCATGCACAAATTAATTGTATTTCTATATACTAACAATGAGCACAAGGAGACCAAAAGCAGGAGTATAATACCATGAACAAACACCCAAAACATGAGAGAAGCGTATACTTGTAAATCTGACAAAACGTGTACGGAACTTAATGGTCTGCAACTACAAAATGCCGATGAAAGTAATGAAGAAACGGATATAGTCTGTGTTCAGGGATCTGAACCTCTAAAGAGACACGGGGTCTTGTGCCAGATAATTAGGCTATCGGGGGCATCACTCTTGGCAGAGATTAATGCAGTCCTTACGGGACCTTGGTTAGTTCTCACAAGAGAGGGAATTTATAAAGCGAGTAATCACGGATCTGAGTCTTTGTCTCACCATGGGATCTCTTCCAACTACCCTTCCACCATGATGCCATTTGTTATGTTGTAACAGAGCTCAAAGGCCCACCCTCGCCACCAACCTTTGGCTTTCAGCCTCTGGAACTGCCAACTAAACATACCTTTTTTCTTTATAAGCTACCTGAACTTGGGTATTTTGATGTGGCAACAGAAAACAGACCAGCGTAGTAAGGCATTGAAAACTGGAGTGAAGATGATCTCTGTTACAAAGTTACAAAGAGCTTGGAATCATTGTGTCCATTTCCTACGATTTTATGGGATGTAGGACTTAAATTCAATGAACTAAGATATCTAGTGGATGAAATTTCCGAATGGCGGAGCATTCAGGCTACTTCGAACTGTTTACAGGGAAACAAGAGAGAAAAGGGACGACTTACAGACAGAATATAGAAATTAAAAGGGAAGCAGAGTGGAAAAATTGTCATCCTGGGCATATGGTAGAGAGTGAAAGGGAATTTTCAGGAGCAGAAATCAAGGGGACGGCTGAGTCCACTCACATGGTATTAACTCCGTGGCCCACAGAATGCCTGCGTTTTGGGGCCACGACCTCCTCCTCCTGGATTTCAAAGGACGTCGCAGATGGTCTGACCTACTTGGGGAGTGTTCCTCCTTCCTTCCAGCTATTTCTCCCTTTTGCAGCAGGAGTGTCCTATACCTACCTATACCACCACTGCAGTGTGGAAGTAGATACCTCCTCTCGATTCACATGTCCAGGGCTGGAGTGAATTTGCCCCGGCATGTTTGTGCCATTTATCCCAAGAAATGGAGATTTATGTCTAAACGAAAATATGTACATAATCATTTATAGTCACATCTTTTCCTCCCTCCCTTCCTCCCTCCCTCCTTCCTCCCTCCCTCCCTCCCTCCCTCCTTCCTCCCTCCCTCCTTCCTTCCTTCCTTCCTCTTTCTCTTTCTTCTTTCTCTCTTTAGCAGGAATGGATCTTTAATTGACACAACATATCAGGAAGACAAAGTGAGGTATTGATGGGATGGTTAGGATTTTTTTTGTGTGTGTTTTTTAATACTTTTATTGGTGTGATGCAGTTATGATACAGACATACACGCACACGGCACTCGATGTTTTCCCCTTTGCATACACTTCCCCCCCACGCGTGTTACTGAGATTGTAGTACAACCTTGTGTGGACATAACCTGATTTAAACTGTCTCCTCCCTCACCCCTTCCACTCTTCTGCTGTTTTCTCTCTTCATATAATTGAAGTCCTTTTTGCTTCCTATTTTTGTTCTGGCTTCCTCATATGAGGGAAAACACGACCCTTGGCTTTCTGAGACTGGCTGATCTCAGTAGAATATTCTCTAGTTCCATCCATTTTGCTGCAAATGGCATAATTTTGTTCTTTATGGCTGAGTAAAATTCCACCGTGTGTATATACCACATTTTTGTTGCCCGGCCGTCTGTTGTTGGACACCTGGGTTGGTTATAGCAGCATTATTTCTAATAGCCCCAAACCGGCAATCTCAAAGTGATCCTCACAGGCGAATGGCTAAACACACTGGAATAAATCCATACCATGGAATATTACTCAGTGACAACACAGAATGAATAACTTGGACGCATACCAAGGGCATGCAGTGTGTGTGTGTGTGTGGGGGGGGCAATATCAAAAGGTTGCCTACTGAATAATTCCATTTGTATAACTATTGAAACTATATTATAATTCCAATATAGAGATGGGAAAGAGATTGGTAGTGAGAGGTAACGCCATGGATAACTTTGTGGTAATAGCCTAGCTTCATATCTTTGCTGTGGCAGCAGCTACACAGATCCACATGCGAGCTCTTCATTTCAGAATTCTGTAGTCTTTCGTTCTTCTGCCACGCCGACTCTTCTCTACCTAAATTAACTGAGAAGGACCATGTTCAGAAAAGGCATGGAATTAGGATGTTCCTACAGAATTCTAGCAAGGAACTGCAAGAAGAAACCTGACGTAACTAAATCAGGTGTGTGTGTGTGTGTGTGTATGTGTGTCTGTGTGTTTGTGTTTGTGTTACTGGGCATTGAGCCCACAGGCATTCTACCTCTGAGCTATACCCCTAGCCCTATTTTATTTTTTTATTTTGAAACAGAGTCTTACTAAGTTGACGAGGCTGTCCTTGAACCTACAATCCTCCTATCTCAGCCTCCCAAGTACTGAGATTACAGGCATGTCCCGCCATGCCTGGCTTGTTTTATGTCTTTATGGTAATGTTTGAGAAGGTAGATACATGGTCTGTTTTAAATATTACACAATATATACATGTATTGAAATATCACCTCATATATGCACTTTGTTACATTTTTTACAATTTTATGTTATCTCCTAAAAATAAATTTAATTAAAAAATATTTTACATATTTACAGAGAGCCTGGGTTCAATCAACACTTTCCTAATGGACCTTCAAGGATGTTGCTCAACTTTCTTTTCACTCCGCGAACCCCAGCCTTCTGGAGACGAGTGGTGGAGTGAGACTTGGAATCAGCTCTATCGATGTCTGGTCTGCAACACTGGGGAAGAAATGGTGTCCAGGGGGTCCGGTACTCTCCCCCCTCTGCCGCAGCATGAGTGCATGAGGGACCCGCAGGGCAGGAGGCCTTTAACCCACAGGGTTTGGTTAGTTTAAAGGTATTAAAAGCAAGCCATTGCTGTAATTCTTTCATATTATGAGAGTTAATATTTGCAGAAGGATTATTCTTCTTAGAGCCAGTTCTCATTCTAGTGTTTTCGATTGTGGAAAAAAGCAATGGTCCAGAACTTTGTAAAGCAAAATTGCTTTCTGTGTAGCGCTGAGGAAAACCAGTGGAAAGAAAATGCCCGGTGAAGGTATCTGTATCACCAGATACACACACACACACACACACACCACACCTTTAAATTCCTACACCATCTTGATCTAGGATCCTAAAGAATCACTGGTTTGGTGACAGAGCACGATGGTTGCAGATTCAGGGCAGAGTATTTGTGGAAAAGCAGGTCCTGGCAGAGTAGGTTGGGGAGGAGCCCCCTCTCACAGGCACAGGTGACGCTGGCCTTGCAGAGACATTTTTCTAGGAGTCGGGGAGACAGTGTCCTCAGGAGGGCTTTCAGAAGGGCTCAGGAGGAGCGCTCTCTGGGTAAGGAGGGTCTCAAGGCCACTCTGGGGTGTTGGTGAGGTGTCCTGTCACAGAGGGCACATGTTCTTTGAGGGCGCCTCTGGTGGCCGGAGGCCAGCCTGCACTGCAGCTCGCTCAAATGGTGAGCGAACAAGAGCAGGTGGTGCATCTGGGCCTCCAGCTGCAGACTGCATGGACGAACTCCAGAAGCCAGGCACGTGGAGGAGTCCCTAGGACGCCACCTCTGGGGGTGGGGGGTGCCATCCCCAGAGCAAAAGCCTGTGGGCCGAGCCCTGGCCCTTCTGTTGGGGCTGCTTTGCAGAGGAACCTTGTCTATTACTGGAAGCGGGAGCCCCGGGGTTCCAGTAGCCCGTTGTTCCTATGGGAAGGTCCTGCATTTCTGTGGTTTAAAATTCCCCAGAGCTGGGTGTGGTAGTGCATGCCTGGCATTCTAGTACTTGGGAAGAACAGACAGGAGGATTGCCAGTTTGAGGTCAGCCTCAGCAATTTAGCAAGACTCTGTTTCCAAATAAGAATAATAAGATAAAGGGGCTGGAGTGTAGCTCGGAGGTAGACTGCCTCTGGATTCAATCCCCAGTACCACAAAAAAAGAAAAGAAAGAAAGAAATATCCTAGAAAAAGATCAATCAGTGGACACACAGGGCACTGGAGAAAGGCCATAGGATTTAAAGCACTGAAGAATAGGTCAGGTGAGCAGAGAAGGGATCCTCCAGACCCCCTTCTAGAGAGGGCCAGAGGGTGGCGCAGGCCAACTTTCCTCTAGGATGCTTCGTCTGCCTTTTACAGCATGCAGGATGTGTTGGAGTTTTGTGTAATTTCTGGAAAAGGGGCTGTCTGAGAACATGTCTCCCCGAATAGCCAAGGTAGAGTGAGTGTGTGTGTGTGTGTGTGTGTGTGTGTGTGTGTGTGTGTGTGAACGAGAGAGAGAGAGAGAGAGAGAGCTAGAATTAGCAGAGGATTCCAGGTTTCCTACGGCTCCTGAATTGTATGGCTTTCTCACATGAGTAATTCAAAGCCGAGAGACTGAATCTGTGAAGTGCTAGCGAGTAGACCATGTATAAAATCGGAACGCTGAGCAGGGTGCGGTGGCCCACGCCTGTAATCCCAGTACTTGGGAGGCGTAAGACAGGAGGATCGCAGGTTCCAGGACTTAGTGAGGCTCTCTGCAACTTACTGAGACTCTGCTCCCAAATAAAAAAATAAAATAGGGCTGGGAGTGTAGCTCAGAGGTAGAATGCCCCTGAGTTCCATCTCTGGCACCCTCTCCCCCCATAAAGTTGGAACATTGACCCCAAACCTGCAGCAACCTGCCCAGGAAACCAGCCCCTTATTTATAATAAACAGCTCCTAAAGCCGGCCTGTTCTAAGTCAGACTTGCAGGAGGCCAGGCGGCCATCTCTGGTGACAGTTGAGGAACCTAAACAACAGCCTCTGTAACTGTTGGCCTAAACCGTTCAGGACTAGGTGAAAAACTGGAGCTCCCCTCATTTTGGGTCCCCTCTTCCAACTTAGGACCAGCAAGAGAAAGCCAAATGCACCTCTGTGATCAATCACAGAAGAAGCCCTGCTTCTAGTTCATGTCTCCATGTCCACGGCCACCAAACTGGGCACACTCGTGGCCCTTTTTCCACCATAAAGTGCCCTTCCTCCTCCTCCTCCGGCCTTTGAGTCTCTCCCATGTGCAAATGTCTGTGGCCATCTCTCTTGCTTCAGCAAGCTCTGGGTAAGTCGCCTTTGCTTTCCTCACTCGGTTGGTTTCATCTGTTTCTGAAAAGGCCGCAGCTGAAAGGCTGGGCCACAGCTGTCACCATCACCCGGTGTCTGAGGGCCATCCCCTAATCCTCGTGCACCTCTACTGGCTGCACTGTGTCCGAGGCCACAGGGCTGGCAGCCTCAGCCCCGGTGTGCTGCAAGAAAGCGCCTTCCCCATTGTCTAGAAAGTTTGCACCTGTTTTCTGGTTTCCCTTGCAAAACCTGCAGATTCGTTTTGGAGGAAGCTGCATATCCTCCGTGTTGACTTATTATGAGGGACACGATTCTGATAGGGATATAAACAGCCACAAATAAATGATGTGTCCACCAGCATTTATTTTGAGCCTCCTGCTGTATGCCAAACACAGGAATCTGAAGGTGAATGGCATCGCTGTGGCCCCCTGCCCCTTTTCCTCCATGTGGAGGGCACTCAGGGTGTTGAGGGGCTGCGGGTACAGAGATCGAAGGTTACATCACAGCATCCAGGCGGGCCATTGGTGCCCATGTTTCCTCCACTGGACCACAAGTGTGCTGGCCGTGTTTCTACTGGCCTGTGTCTAGCAGCTACCAAGGGGTTAACTGCCCTTCCACTTGACCTTAAGATGTCTCATTGGTGGAGACCAGCAAGTTGGGCCTTCTATGCCTTCCTGGTTCTCTTCCTATAAGCTGGCAATATGGTGAAAATTATCCCCTGTCTGGAAGAATAAAAAAACCAAAGGCAGAAGGATTTTAGACTAGAGCACCCTCCCACTGGAAACCTTTTCCTTGAATCATTTCAGGCTGCCTTCCAACTGGAAGCGGGTGCTGCCAGAGACAGCGCAGGGTTTGCTGCGCCCCACAAGAAGGATGCTGGGAACACAGGGATCCTACAGCCTTGGGGGAAGACAAGTCAGCGCTGCGAGGCTGCTCAACCTGCAGAAAAGGCTCTGCGTGCTGCAGCTTCCAAGTCTTGAGAGGAATGTGCTTCCCTAACACAGAGACGGAGAGGTCCGTCACACTGCCCCCTGAGTGTGTATTGTAAATGCAAACGGGATTAGCCTGGAGCCTGTAGCTCGCTGTACAGCACGTGTGCAGTGGCCACACTGGATTTAGGTAGCATGGCTCCTGATAGGATTTGCCATGAGCAAGGAAACCTGCTCCAACAGCCGGTATCTATGAATCTAAAAATGCTAATCAAGTCTCCCTTTGACCGATGATCACCATTTCATTTCCGAGATGAGAAAATGGACTCAGGGATGGCGCCCACAGAAGCCTGCCAGAAAAGCACCTGCCATTGGTGGTGTGCCCTGTGCCCACGTGGCCCCAGGTGACTCAAGCCACAGTCCACGGATGGGTTGACACTAGAGACATTTAGAGGGAATCTGCCCCAAGTGGAAGAAGTGCAAACCTGGATTCCATGTCAAGGTGCCTGGGCCCAGAGCAGCCCTGGAGTCGCTGGGCACAGCGCCGTGCTTCTTGAATGGACCATTTACACTGCAGAGAACGTGACCCTGCGACGCCAGAGCAGGCTCCTGACACCTGCTTCTCTTGAACGAAGGATACAGCGTCCTGGCCAGACGTGCCGGCCAGGTTTCACAGGTTGCTTTTAGGCTGCTGTTCACATTTCCTTCATTCCTCTGGCCCTCTTAACCCAGCCAGATGTCACTGGTGTGGCGCAGGGGAGCTCCAATCTTATGATGGCTTTAGCCAAGGAAGAGGCCGGGAGCATGGCGTGTTTTCTTGGACACGCCACCTGGCTCAGCGTACTGTCTCTTGTCTGTGGCATGTGCACAACACATTAGTATGTTAATCACAGAACTGATTTAGTCTACGGAATCATGATTTTTTTTAAAGACTTTTCTTTAATCCCTTTTAAAAGGATTAACATGAAGGCAGATATGAAGCAGACTTCAGGAACCCCATATCCATAATACTAAAATATCTCCAAATTGACACAAGGAGATTGAGCAAGGGAATTGCAGAGGCAGGAAATCCCATTTATTGGATAACATCCTCCTCCCCACACCCTTTATCTCTCCACTTGGCCGTGAAAGAAGGAAATGAGAAAAATGTCTTTCTGAAAGTTTTCTTTTATTTCGGCTGTATTAGTCAGGGTTCCTCAGAGGAACAGAACCAACAGGACAGATGAGAGAGAGAGAGAGAGAGAGAGAGAGAGAGAGGAGAGAGGAGAGAGAGAGAGAGAAAAGATAGACAACAGATTGAGAGATGATAGATAAGTAGGTAGATAAATGGATGGATGATAGGTAGGCAGGTAGGTAGTAGATAGGTAGATAGATGATAGAATATAGATAGGTAGGTAAGTAGATAGACGATAGAAAGGTAGGTAGATTATAGATAGGTAGGTAGGTAGATGATAGAAAGGTAAGTAGATAGACAGAAGATGGATGATAGAAGATAGGTAGATAGATGATAGATAGATAGATAGATAGATAGATAGATAGATAGATAGATGGATAGACAGACAGACAGACAGACGGGTGGGTGCTGTGAAGAACTGGCTTGTGTGATTATAGAGGCGCTGACACCTGCTGACCTGTCTACAGTCTGGGAGCCTGGGAAGGCTGCTGGTGGAATTCACCAGTCTGAAGGTCTGAGAACCACGTCATCAGGGTCCAAGAGCAGAAGAAGATGGATGGTCCAGCCCACGCAGAGAGCGCACTCCCTTCCCCCTGACTGACTGTTCTGTTCGGGTCCTCAGCGTTAGAAGATGCCTGTGTTTATTGGGGAAGGCAGATCTTCTTTACCCCGCCTGCCAATCTGAATACCAGTCTCTCCCAGAAATGGCCTCCCGGATGTCCCAGACAGAGTGCTTCACCTGCCATCGGGACTGTCCAGTCAAGGTGACACAAAAGGAACCATCACTGCCATTTTCTAGTTTTAAAGGGGGAATTCCAGCTAAGACATCTGGAATGCAAGTGGCACAGAATGACACACAGGTTGATTTTTCTTCACTTTTTTTGTTTGCTGACATGAAAATTTATTAAGAATCTTTGAACTGTAGCCAATGATGGAATAGGAGGTACTGCATGTGAACAAGCCACTACATGTTACTCTCGTAGAAACCCTGTGTGCTCTGTTCATGATACATACATACATATATATATACACACACACACACACACTAGGGATATATATATATATATATACACACTAGGGATATATATATATATATATATATATATATATATATACTAGGGATATATATATATATATATATATGTATATATTGGTACTAGGGATTGAACCCAGGTGTACCTCTGAGCTACACCCCTCACCCTATTTTTTATTCTTTATTTTAAACACAGTCTCACTAAGTTGCAGAGGGCCTCACTAAGTAGCTGAGGCTGGCCACGAACCTGATCTTCCTGTTTCGGCCTCCCAAGTACTGGGATAACAAGTGTGCGCCACCATGCCCAGCTGTTTATGATATTTTAACAACAACAACAGAAATAGTAAATGACATTCCTCAGGAAATAGTCTGCATAAAATGCAGTTCACTGGATACTACAATTTATGGGATACTGCTGAAGAAACGCTCAGAGAAAGATGCCTGTTCTTAAGCATTTATATCCACATAAGGAGAATAAAAATTAAATGCATTAGGCAACCAATTCAAGAAGCCAATGACCCGTGGTGAAATGGTTCTATCTCAGTCTGAAGGTGGCATTATTATATCCAGTGGGGAAAATAGAAAGCAGGTGGACACAGCGAAGTCAGGAATAGGGCCAGCCCCTCTTCCATCACCACTGTTACCTAGCATTGTCCTGGAAGCAGCAAGCCAAGCAATGGCGCAAACAGGGGAAGAAGGAGGCCAGAGTTGTAGATATTGGAACAGAGTTATTTTCATGTGATGCGTTATTATTTGTGTGTGATGTGATTCTCGAGAAATTTCAACAGAACTGAATTTAAAATGACAACACGGCGTGTTTATCTTGGTGTCTGGGGAAAGAACTAGGCATGAAGAAATTTAAATCTCTAATATGTAACAAGAGCAAGCTAGACGCTATAAGGGCTAACAAATTCCATTTGTAATAGTTTTAAGCAGAATGAAACACGGGGATAATATGCACCAGAAAATTGCCACAACTATATGAGGGAAACTTTAAAAAAAGGAAAAGTGTAGCATTTCACGGCGTGAGAGGACACAATAGTATAAAATAGCCAGTTTTTCCTAAACTTAGTGAGAATTAGCATAATGCTAGTTATGCTAGTGAGAATTAGGATCTTAGTAAGAATTAGCATAATATTAATTCTTAAAGTTTATACAGAAGAAAGGAAGAATAGCTTCAAAATATGTTAAAAAAAGATATAGAGAAGAACTAGTCTCAGTCATCATTCTTTTATTTTTATTTACCTTTTTTTGTGGTATTAGGATTGAACCCAGGGGCATTCTACCTCCGAGCTGCACCCCCAGCCCTATTTTTTATTCTTTATTTTGAAACTAGGTCTCACTAAGTTGCAGAGTGCCTCACTAGGTAGCTGAGGCTGGCCGCGAACCCGGATCCTCCTGTCTCAGCCTCTCAAGTACTGGGATTACAAGCTGCTCCACCACGCCCGGCTCAGTCATCACTCCTTTAAAGGTGCTTTGGTCCAGAGCTACAGTAATGAGCAGGTTGGTTAACAGAAAGTGAACGAACAGGGAAGTCAATGGGACAGAGAGCGACTCTTGAGTAGGAAAGTAGAGAAAATAGGATGAATGGGAGAGAAATATAGATTTTAAAAAGTAGAGTTGGGCATGTTGGATAAAGGGAATGTGGTGTCGATACGCCACAGAGTTTTACTCAGCCACAAAGAAGAACAAAATTATGACATTTGCAGGAAAATGGACAGAGTTGGAGAACCCTGTGCTCAGGGAGACCTGCCAGAGTCGGAAAATCAAGGGTCGCATGGTTTTTCCCTCCTAGGCAGAAACTAGAGAGAAAAAAGGAAAGAAAAGAGAACCGAACAAAAGATAAATTAGGAGAGACCCTAGAAGGGGATCGGGGATGGCAGTAGGGAAAGGGAAGGTACGGAGAGGAGTGTTCTGCGCACAATAAATAATGTCATGTGA
>PVLC010000684.1:89203-187312 GCA_004027655.1 Graphiurus murinus
CGCACGCTTGTAATCCCAGCATTCGGGAGGCTGAGACCGGAGGATCCGGGTTCGCGGCCAGCCTCAGCTACCTAGTGAGGCACTCCGCAACTTAGTGAGACTCGGTTTCAAAATAAAGAATAAAAAATGGGGCTGGGGGTATAGCTCGGAGGTAGAATGCCCCTGAGTTCAATCCCCAGTACCGCCAAAAAAAAACCCCAAAAAAATAATAATAATGTCATGTGAATATATGAATGCATCACTACGAATCTCAATGTCAGGCACCAATAAAAAAAAATTTAAAGTAAGGTTGGGATAACTCGGGAGAAAATTTCACAGAAAAATAAACTGAAAGTTGTTTTTTTTTTTTTTTAAAGCAAAGCATGACTATACTAAAAGAAAATGTAAGAGACCTTATTTAACAGCTAAGTGTGGAAAATACCTTCCTGGAAATAACTTAAAACCAAGAAGTCAAAACACACAGTACAGAGCCGGGCGTGGTGGCGCACACTTGTAATCCCAGCATTCAGGAGGCTGAGACCAGAGGATCGGGTTTGCGGCCAGCCTCAGCTATCTAGTGAGGCCCTCCGCAACTTAGTGAGACCCTGTTTCAAAATAAAGAATAAAAAATACGACTGGGGGTATAGCTCGGAGGTAGAATGCCCCTGAGTTCAATCCCCACAAAACAAAACAAAAACAAACAAACAAAACATACACACACACACTACAGGAAGAAAGAGATTCATAGCCTAGAGGAAGGTTTCTGAACATCAGTAAGGACTGCAGACCAGTAGAAAAACAGTTAACGCATACAAGCAGAGTATGAAATAGAGAAAGAAAAAATACTCTTTTACCCATAATAATGACAGGAGACCGCTTCTCACTGTCCAGATTCGCAGTGGTTCAGTCTGAATTGTGGGGAGATGACCCGCTCACAGGAGTGTAAGCAGCTGTCAGCTCATTGTGTGACTCCCCTGGAAGGATTTCATCCTGCAGATGTAGGAGCGCATATGTGAAATGATGTGTGTGAGAGAACACAGGCGCAGTTAGTCCTTGAAGCATTTTTGTAGTGACGAGGAGTGAAGAATGCCATTTAAATTCCCACTGCGATGGTTTGGATAAACACCCCTCAAAAGCCCACATGTTAAAGGCCAGGTCAGCAGCCCCTGACCCTACTGGAAAATGGGCAAAAGCTGTAGGAGGTCGGGCTTAGCGGCAGGACATTAGTTCTCTGAGGGTGTGAACTCGAAGTTGATACCAGAACCCCAGCCTGTTTCTCTTTCTGTCTTTGCTTCCTGATCACCATGAGGCGAGCAGCTTCTCCTGCCACATGCTCCCACCATGATGTGCACCAATAGACCGTGAGCAGAAACCTCCCAAACTGTGAGCCATAACCTTTCCTCCTTATAAGTTGATTACCTCAGGTATTATGTCACAGTGATACAAAGCTGGCTAAAATACCCATCCATTTGCTCCCAGGCAAATACAGAACATCCAAACAAACTGTGCACGTATTAAAAAGGATGAGATAGTCCCTACAAATTAAAGTAATTTTTTTTTTGTGGTACTGAGGATGAAACCTGGGCATTCTACTTCCAAGCTACACTCCCAGCCCTATTTTTTTATTCTTTATTTGGAAACAGGGTCTCATTAAGTTGCAGAGGGCCTCACTAAGCAGCTGCGCCTGACCGTGAACCTAATCCTCCTGTTTCAGCCTCCCAAGTACTGGGATGACCAGCGTGAGCCACCACACCCGACTCTGAATTAAAGTCATTTGAAGTGAAAACAAAACATGGTAAACTATATGGGCACAGAACACCACGTGCATAAAAGCAAACAAATAAAAAAGACTGTAGATCCATGTTCTCTCATAACTATCTTCTGGTGACACAGCATACAAGAAGCTGGCTGAATTCGTTTTCTGGGGCTGCCATTCATTTAGTACCACAACTGGATTAGTTTAGTACCATAACTGGATTAATTTTGTACCACACCTGGGTGGGCAGCAGACACGGACTGTCTCATGGATCTGCAGGCTGCGAGTTTGAGACCTAGGGGTCGGCAAAGTGGGATCCTGGCAAGGCCCCTCTCCTCCTTGGCTTGTAGATGGCTGTCTTCTCCTTGTGTCTTCCCAGCTGTGTCTTTGTCCGCATTTCCCCTTTTTATAAAAACAAAGTCATATTGGCAAAGTCCTAACAACTTCATTTAACTTGATTACTTCCGTAGGGACCCTCTCTCCACATAAGGTCTCGTTCTGATACTGGAGGTTAGTCTGCAGCGTGTCTTCTTTGTTTGGAAAGGACACACTTGAGCCCAAAACACTCGTGACAGCAATGGCCTCAGAAGGAGAACTGATGGCCAGATCCATGAGGGAAACTTATTTCACAAGCGTGACCTTTCTGCGAACTCTGCCTAGTTAAAAATTAAATATAGGGGTCACCTCTTGTGCACGGTTTTAATCTCCAACAAGTTTCAGTTACTTGTGGTCAACCAAGGCCCCGAAATACTAAGTGAAAAATTCCAGAAACAAAACAAAATTCCTAAGTTTTAAACCACGCACCATTCTGACTAACATCTCATGCTGTGCCACTCTGTCCGGCTTAGACCGAATCGTCCCTTTGTCGGGAATATCCTCTGATCCAATAGTCTACGAAATCGTCACTTAGTAGCCTGCAAATCTATGCAATGACTGTCACAGGACCACTGCGCTGTTACTCAAGAAATCCTTATTTTACTCAACCAGGGCCCCAAAGCATGAGCCGAGTCACGCTGGCAAATTGCATATGTCAAAGAGAAGCTATAATTTAACTATCACCTCTCATCATCTCAAAAAGGGTGAGAACGGTACAAGATCATTTGAGAGAGACTGCCTTCACATACTTTATATGACTGTATGTGCATAAAGTTGTTTTAGTGTATTATTGGTTACTGTTAGTCTCTCACTGTGCCTGGTTTATAAATTTAGCCTTATCATATGTGTGTAAGTTGTAGGGAAAGATATAGTTGATGTAGGGTTCGGTAGGATTCCATGGTCTCGGGAGTCCAACCCGGGGGTCTTGGAACTTAGAGAGGGGGCTGTTGTCCAACAAGTTGTATGTAGCCGAAGGAAAGAATGAGGAAGAGCCGGGTGTGGTGGCGCACGCTTGTAATCCCAGTACTTGGGAGGCTGAGACCGGAGGATCTGGGTTCGCGGCCAGCCTCAGCTACTTAGTGAGGCCCTCCACAACTTAGTGAGGTGACCCTGTTTCAAAATAAAGAATAAAAATAGGACTGGGGGTGGAGCTCAGAGGTAGAATGAGGATGGTCAGGATGACTCGGCTGTAGGTACTGGAGTCGAGACAACAGGAGAACACTGGAAACGCAGTTTTGAAAGGTGGAGATTTAGGGAGGGAGGGAGCGGGGAGAAGGGAGGGCAGGCAGGCAGAGGGAGAGAGGGGCTGTGGACAGACACTGTAGGATCCAAGCATCAGGGCACCTAGGGCTTGTGTGTCCATGGGGGACACTTGGGGACACCTGTCCATCCTGAGGGCCATCCCAGCCACCAAGGCTTCTTCTGAACATGACAGGGTCACATGATTTGGCATTTCCTTGTCATTTAAGGGGGTGTCAGAAAGTGGGGAGGGCACTGTCGTGACTCCGTGCTTTCTGCTCCTGGAGTTACGCCCATGCATACGTGTAAGAAAACTGTGAGTATCGGATGACAAATGCCAAGAGTGGGGGTGGGGGCCCCAGAACAAGAACACCTCTGTGAGTCCTTTCCTAAATGATTTTCGGTCACACTTCTTTCCCCTTCCTTCCACGAGCGTGACATTGTTCCCCTGGTTTGTTCTTCAGCTGACAGAGAAGAAAGTCCCTCGGATGTTGTCATCCTTAGTGGGGGACTCTGCAGATCTCCTGCTACTGTTTTGCTGCCGGATGTACCTGCTGGCGTCGGGCGAGGAAAACATTATCTGTTCTGTGACCAGAGACAGACGTCTCGTCCCAGGAGTTCATTCCATTCTTAGAGAAGGACAACAGAAATTCCTGTCCGCAGCCCACAGGCGGCTCCATGGATCGCCTTAAATCCCTGGGGATTCGACACCGGTTTTCTGGTAAGGGCAAAAGTGAGAAGAAAAATTCTGCGATCTGTTGTGAAGGGTCACAGGGAGGGGGAGGGGAGTCCATGGCACAAAGCTTTAGACATCGGTTTCAATCAACTGAAATTCATCCCTTGACTGCCTGCTGGCCACTAGATATCAAAATAAGTTCTGAAATAGGTTATAGATGAGACCGCAGATTATCAGGCAGTGGAGTTTTTGTCCGTGTGGAACTTTTAATCTGGTAGATAAGAGATATGAAATAGGGGTAACAAGTTCAAATCTGGTGCCTGAGCCTGGTTGGGTGTTGCACACCTGTAATCCCAGTACTTGGGAGGCTGAGTCAGGAGGATCGCAGGTTCGAGCCCAGTGTCAGCAGCAACTTAGACTCTCAGCAGCTTAGTGAGATCTGTTTCAAAATAAAAAAATAATAATAATAAGAAGAAGGGTTGGGGAGCTGGGCACGCTTGTAATCCTAGTACTTGGGAGGCTGAGACAGGAGGATCTGAGTTCGCAGCCAGCCTCAGCTACTTAGTGAGGCCCTCTGCAACTTAGTGAGACTCTGTTTCAAAATAAAGAATAAAAAATAGGGCTGGGGGTGTAGCTCGAAGGTAGAATGCCCCTGAGTTCAATCCCCAGTACCACAAATAATAATAATAATGATGATAATGATAATAATAATGGTAGTAGTAGTAGTAGTAATGGCTGGGGGTGTAGCTCAGAGGTAGAATGCCCCTGGATTCAATCCCCAGGACCACAAATAATAAATAATAATAATAATAATGATGATGATGATGATGATGATGATGGTTGGGGATGTAGCTCAGAGGTAGAATGCCCCTGAGTTCAATCCCCAGGACCAAAACAACAGCAAAACAAAGCAAAGCAACAACAACAACAGAATACAGTGTACGACTCCACTTTCAGAAAACTCAGTTTCTCCCACACCCGGGGCCTCACGTGGTGGAAGGCCTCAGGGCTCGGGTCCTCAGACACCACTCTGCGGTCTGCTGAGACCCTCTCTCTCCTCCTCCCGGCTGGCTCTGTGGCCCTGCTGGTTATATCTGGTTTTCCAGGCCCCGTGGGATGAGGCGCCTCACGCTGATGTCCTGGCGTATTTTGTTCTCGTGGGCGCTGCAGGCGTTGGGTGCCCCCGGCCTCAGGGGTCGTCTCCCCCGTGGCTATTCCTGCCTCTGACAAGGGGCAAGGTGGCGTCTATCAGGAATCTTTGGTCCACTCTAGTCATTCCCACACAGAAAACAGCCGAGGTCGTGGGGAGACCCTCTTAAGGGCTCCGCCTCCAGGGTTGTTTTCTATTTCCCCAAAAGGTTCTCCCCTGATGGCCCCACGTTCCAGAAGCTGTGCCGCAGGAGTCCCAGGGTGGACTGTTTCCCCTCTGGGAGCTCCACGGAGCCAGTCACTCGGTCTGCGTCAGTGAAGCCACCGGCGTCTCGTGGTGCTAGAGCAAACGCCCGTAGTGTCTGCACAAGTGCCAGGGAGTCTCTCAGTGGTGGGCTGAGGAGCAGTAACCCGTCTTCCTCAGACAAAGCAAAAGGGGCCAGGGTAGAGCTGAGTGGGAGAGTGCTTCCCTGGAGGTTTCCAAGGACTGGGTTTGGTCTCCAGCAATGGATGAGGAGGAGGAGGAGGAGGAGGAGGAGAAGGAAGAGGAGGAGGCCTGCATATCCCTCAACGCTGGGGAACTGTCTTAGCAGAGTCTGCCATCTGAGGCCTTGCTCTTTCACTTTGACCTGGTCTTGAGTTCCTGGAGCAGGGTAAGCCCACTCATAACACACTTCATTGCATATTTCTTCCCTGTTTTGGGAACCAGAGCATTTTTATTGAAGCAAAGAGCCCAGGGAAGCCCTCCCGAGGAAGAGGTTTGCATGTGACGTTGGAAGGTTGAGTGACAACTACATTCTGAGGTGAGACTATAATGCAGCAATAAAAGTGGAACACACACACGCACAAGAAAGGTTGAGCGACTGTGAGGGCTGCGTGGATGGAGGGGGTGTGCTCTGCAAGGAGGAGACAAAATCCAGAGCGTGCTGTCAAGACCTGGCCTGATTCTTCCCCCACTATATACTAAGCAGATTATTGTCTGCCTCTCCCATCTAGACTGCTGGCCAAGGGGGGGAGGAAGCTACTTTTTATCCCTGTGGATTCCACAGGGCCTGTAAGAAGAGCGCCCCTCATATCTCGGCTGTGTCGATGAATATGAACAGAGGTCATTCATCACCCTAACCCACCGACAGCTGCTTCTCAGCCATGGCGTCCACAGAGACACTCCAGGGCCAGTTTTCCTAAAGCAGCAGCACTCCAGGCTTAGGGGCGGCCTTGCTGTCTCTTCCTTCACTCCCTACTTGGCGGGTGACCAGAAGCGCCCCAGCTCCGGGAGCTTGGAGCTGGGAGCTCTGTCCTCCGGGTCATGGAGGGCCCATTGCAGCTTTGACAAGCCCCCGCCTGGGCCAGCAGCTCTGGGTCCCCGTGAGGACAGGAGGTCATGGATGAGGTGATAGGCCACCACTGCCTCTGATGTTATGCTTCTGGGGGGGGGATTAATCATGTGTGTGTGTGAAGTGGCACATTGGTTTTTTTTTTTTTTTTAAAGATCTTAACTTTCTTGGGCTTCTATTTATTTATTTATTTATTTATTTATTTATTTATTTATTTATTTATTTATTTATTGGTACCGGGGATTGAACTCAGAGGCATTCTACCTCTGAGCTACACCCCCAGTCCTATTTTTTATTCTTTATTTGAAACAGGGTCTCACTAAGTGGTGGAGTACCTCACTAGGTAGCTGAGGCTGGCCGCGAACCCAGATCCTCCAGTCTCAGCCTCCCAAGAGCTGGGATTACAAGCATGCGCCACCACTCCCAGCACTTTTTTATTTCTTAAAAATAAAGGCGCTCTACCTCTGAGCTACACCCCTAGTCCTATTTTTTATTCTTTATTTGAAACAGGGTCTCACTAAGTTGCAGAGTGCCTCACTAAATAGCTGAGGCTGGCTGCAAACCAGGATCCTCCGGTCTCAGCCTCCCAAGTACTGGGATTACAAGCATGCACCACCATGCCTGGCTTCTCTTGAGAGTCAGGAATCTTTGCGGGCAGAAAAAATCTTTGCTTCTCATTTCAGTCTGGAAAAGGCAGGGATCTTGGAGGGCGCTCATCCCCTTTGAAACACGGCACCATCATTTTCAGTTCGCAGCTCCTTATCACAATGAGTCAAGACTGTAGTAGCTGGGGAGAGAGACAGAAGAGAAGAGGAGAGAAGAGAAGAGGAGAGGGTAGAAGGGAGAAGAGAGAAGAGAGAGAGGCTGAGCTAACTTCAGATGCCGCAGGACTGCCTGGAGGTTTCAGCCAGTGGGCCAGGTGAGGGAAGCTACTAAGAGGAGTCGGAACAGATACCGAGGGTGAGAAGCTCCTTGATAGAACTGGGTTCTGCAAGCTGTCCCGGTCAGGGTTCTTCCTGCTGTAATCCAAAAGACCCGGCCCCCAATTAAGAGGAAGGAAGACTTATTTGCTCACAGTTTCTTGGGGATTCCAGGTTCAGGCCTGGTGAGGCCCGCGCTGAACTCAGGGATGGCAATGGGAAGCAGAGAGAGAGGGAGAGACCGAGGGCTCTGCTCCGTACACCACAGAGGCCAGAAGCAGAGGGCCAGCAAGCAAGGGGACTCAAGGACGCAAGCCTGGCCCCTAAGGCCGCACCCCCAGGTGTGACTCACCCTCTCTAGTCACACCCCTCAGGACTAGGTGACCACCTAGTAAGCCCATTACAACACGGTTATCCACTGGGGGAATTACAACCCTCGAGACTTAATGACATGAACTGCAAACACCAGCTCTCCAGGGGACAGGCTGCATCTAGTTATAACACAAGCAGAGGACAAGCATCGCCGAGCGGAGGGCTCCGAGGAGCAGGCTGAAGTTGAGTCCAGGAGAGGGTCTTTGTCATAACTCAGTGACAAAACAAGAATGGCATGCGAGAGAATAGTTCCTGTGGACGCCAACAGGGCAAGGCTGGAAGGAAATGAGCGATGGCGACCAGGGGAGGAGAAAGGGACTGTGCAGGTGATCCTGAAGTGTAGGGTGTTGAGAGAGAGAAAGAGACAGAGAGAGAGAGAGAGAGAGAGAGAGAGAGAGAGAGAGAGAGAGAGAGAGAGAAGAGCATCTGCTGGAGCCCGAGTTCCCAAGTGTCTCTACAGGGACTTGAACTTGAGCCTGAAGACACAAAAGGCAGATTAACCAACCGTGCTTTAACATGGAAATAATCCCGTTTGATCTGACCGGGCTATCAACCTCTGGACTATCAAGAAGCTTGTAAAAAGATTAAGTCGCTCTTGTCAGATGCAGACAGAATTAGAGGCAGGAAGTAATGCAAGAGGAGCGCTCCTTCCTGCCTAGCTCAGGTAAGTACTCAGGGACTTTCTTCAAACACCCTCAAGAACTTCATTCATATTCTGCTCCTACCCCGGGGTTTGCACATCTCCCCCGTGGACGTGGATTTCTATAACAAAGCTTGTCCTTGACTTTCTGTACGAAAGGCAGAGATGCTCTTGACAGAACCCTGGCCCAGCAACAGCGCCTCCACCAATGAGCTGATGCCAGCTCCCGCCCCCGGCTGCTCTCCAAGACCAATGAACTCTGTTTCCAGGCAGCTCCTGTGCATTTCTCCTGCTTTGCTAATAAAACCTGCCTGTGTCTCAACCTTTTTAGATGCTCATAGAGTTTACTCTGGCACATGTATTCCCCTTGCAACGCTATTCCTGAATGAAGTTAATTCATCTTCTGAGAATCTCTCTCTTGGCTTGCTAGTTGGTTTGACAGAGGTAAGGGAATTACTGTGTGTACCCGGTGAGCGCGATCTGTTAATCCAAAGTGAAGCATCAGAAGCCCGTGTTCCTGAGCCCGATGTCAGTTCCCTAAGGACTCAGGACTCAGGAGGGTTTTTTTTGGCTCAGCCTTGACCCCTCTCCTGGGGTCTCTAGTCTTGGGGAGGTTGAGGCACCCAAACTGCCTCCTGCATGAGAGAGTGCCAAGGCAGGGACAGCTGAACCTGTAGGGGAATAAAAGGAGCAGAATTGGAGGCAGGAGGGTCTTTTTCATGGTGCTGAATTCCGCTCCATCCTCACTACAGCACACACCCTTTGGAGAGCGTGGCGTAGGAGCTTGCTCACTTTAAGGAAGCTCTGCACTCATGCCCACAGATGTTTGCAGCTGGGTAGAAAGAAAGGGCCCATGCAGGGGTTCCAAAAGTGGCTTCCCCACCTCCTGCTACTGGAGTCTGCGCCGGAGGTGGGCCTGGCTTCGAGGATCATGATAGAACAGATCCAGCCACTAGGTCCCAAAATTGAATGGTAAAAGTCATGGTGAAGTAGGAAAGGGATCTATTCAGGATAGCTATACCGGGAAAGACCCAGGGTAGTAAGTGGCTTCTGCCCAGTCTTCAGGGAGCTAACAAGAGTTTCAGGGCTAGTAATAAGGGGAGTGGGGCTAACAAGAGTTTGGGGGCTAATAATGAGACTAGGGCAAGACGTATGTCGAGTTGAGCACTCTTGGTGTAATCGTGGCTCTAAGAAAGTTGCTTTGCCGGGCGTGGTGGCTCATGCCTGTAATCCTCGTACTTGAGAGACAGAGGCAGGAGGATTGCAGGTTTGAGGACAGCCTCAGCAAGTAGCGAGACCTTTGGCAACTTAGTGCGATCCTGCTTCAAATAAAAAGGGCTGAAGGTGTAGCTCAGAGCTAGAAAGTCCCTAGGTTCAGTCTCCAGTACTGATAGATAGATGATAGATAGATAGATAGATAGATAGATAGATAGATAGATAGATAGAATAAAGAAAGTTGCTAGCTAAGCTACACCCGGGGGCAGTTTCAACCCTCGTCCCAGGGTGTCTATCAATCAGACCTCCTGTGACTGGCACCCAAGGTGACCGTAGAAGAGAATGACTCAGATGAAAGGGCCATTCAGAGAGGCGAGATGGAGTTCATTCCTCCGGGTTTGGGGCAATGACTGGACACTTGCAGTTGCCACCGCAGGGTCTGGAACAGGACATCTGTCTGACAGGCTGACAGCTGACCATCTGCTGCTGATGGCGTCCCTGGAAACCTGAGGAATAGCTACTCTTCTCGTGGAACCTTCAGCCTTGAAGGGGAGGAGGAAGGAGCTTGCCAGATTCTGATGGACACCCCGAATGTGATCACCGTGTCCACGCGCAGAGTTGAGCAGGAAACTGGCCCCAGGTTTAAGGCAGCAAAGGAGACAGGTGCAGAATGGCCGCAGAGACGTCAAGCTTCTAGCCTGCTTAAATACCCATGGGACAGTTATAGGCCAAGTGAAGGGTCCGTCCGTGCTTTTCACTAAAGCAGCCTCCAGGTTCCCTATCATGCTTCTTGTTGAATCTTTGCTTGGAGTGTCCAGTAGAGCCTGGGCTGCGGCCAGTGGTCACCGCAGTCTTGGGCCCGAGGCCCTTGCCTTGACCTGTGCCCTGGTGTGCATCTGTGGCCGGCGGACAGTGCTTCTGGGTGCCTTGTGAGTTTCCACGTGCCATTTAGGGGAGCAGAGAGGTTCAACCCAGCCAGGGGACATTCTACCTTCATGGAAAGTGGCGCCTTTGAACTCTTTCTTTAGAAAGTTCAATTCCTGGAGGGGCGACTGAGCCGCGGAGAACCTAGCTTTGACAGTTTGCAGAGAGGCCAGTAAGCCATGGTGCAGAGGAACCAGCTCATGTTTCTGAAGCGCAGGGGCCTGCTGCCAGGTTTCTGATTTAAAGCACGCTCAGAATAGGCCAATGTGGGAGCCAGCAGGACCCAGTGCGGGATACTTGGGGATAAACGCATGTATTCCTGGCCAAGGATGTACATTTCTGGAAGCCAGGTTTCTATTTGAAACTTGTCCCTGTGACCTGCAGGCTGTGTCGGTCCCTAGCTGCTGCCAATCGCACAGTGCCTAAGTTGATTTTTCTTTTTTTTCCTGCTTTGGATTCAGAAATGGATGTCTGGTTAAGACTTCACCATATGGATAAATTTCCTCACCCCTTGAATGAAAATGGTAATAATCTCTTCCCTTTAAATGTAAGAGGCGTGTGTGTGTGTGTGTGTGTGTGTGTGTGTGTGTGTGTGTGTGTGTTTTACTGGGGATTCAACCCAGGAGCATTCTGCTCTGAGCTACAGCCTTAGCCCTATCTCATTTTTAAATTTTGAAACAAGGTCTTGCTTAGTTGGTGAGGCTGGCCTCAAACCTGTGATCCTCCTGTCTCAGTTTTCCCAAGTACTGGGGTTACAGGTAAGTGCCACCACACCCAGCTTAGGAGGGCTTTTTTTTTTTTTTTGTAAGTAAGCTCCTGCTGATGGACATCTTGGCTGGTTGCATAGTTTGGCAATTGTGAATTGTGCAGCTATAAACATAGATACACATGTGTTGGTCTGATAGTTTGGTTTCCATTCTTTTGGGTAGATACCCAGAAATGGTATTGCTGGATCATATGGTAGGTTCATTCCCATTACAAAACTATGGGATATGTACACAATGGAATTTTACTCAGCCATAAAGAAGAAAAAAAAAATCATGTCATTTGCAGGGAAATGGATGGATCTGGAAAACATTATGCTAAGTGAGATTAGTCAGTCACAAAAAGTAAAAAATCATATGCTCTCCCTAATATGCGGATGCTAGGGAGAAAGTGGGTCATTAGAGGGACTCCAGATGAAGAAGGAGAAACCTTAGATGAGCAAAGAAGGTGACTTAACTGAAGGTGATGGGGAGGGGAGGAAGGGAACACCCTAATGCACATGATGTACTTTCACAAACATCAAAGTCAATCACTAAACTGAACTTGAGAAGGAGGGAGGGCGAGGGAGTGGGGCGGGAATTGGGAATTGGGAAAAATGAGAAATGAGAAATGTGTGCATGTTAGCTTGTGCCTAACAAAGATGTATGATTACAACGCACCAATAAAAAAAAATAATAATAAAAAAGCTCCTGCTCTGGGCCCCACCAGAGACAAAACTAAAGGGGAAAATGGAGTCACCCATGTTAGAGTTCCACTGCACCAAGGTAACCAAGTTGATATCTGACCTCTCTGTTCATTAGGGAATTTTTCAAGCAGGTCAGTTTCAACTGACATGACAAGGAAGTTCCTTCTGACCTAATCCTTACACAAAGAAAGATAGTGTGATAGAAACCAGCTCAGCTCCTTCTCTACTGTTCTGTCTTCCTACTGTGATCAATTTTATATAAAAAATGTTATATAAATGTTTGAACAGACAAAGCTACATGTTATGTGGTAGACAAAGATGTTGTGACCAGAGGCTAACAGGAATTTTATGTTGTATTGCTCCTGGGAGCAATGATTCATTATTTACCAATTCAAAGTTCTTAGTGTCTTTATACTACCACGAATAACTAGAACAAGAATATTGTCTATCTGTCTATCTATCTATCTATCTATCTATCTATCTATCCATCCATGTAATCTGAATTAAATGATAGCAAACTATAAACTTTTTTCTACCTTTTTCTCCCCTTTGCAAAATATCCTACAGCTCCCTCACTAGTAGTATTCCTTTTAATAGCAGTATAGTTCTCCATTGTGGACTACCATAATCTGTTGTGTTAGCTTTCTGTCACTATAATGAAAACTTGAGATAACTAGCTTATAAAGAGGAAAGGTTCATTTTGACTCATGGTTTCAGAGGTCCCAGTTCAGGACCAATTGGTCTCACTGTTTTGGGGCTGTGGTGAGGGACTCACGTCATGGCAGGAATGTATGGTAGAGCAGAACTGCTCACTCCTTGGCCAAGGAATGAAAAAAGAGTGAGGAGGGGGCCAAGGTCCCACAATCTCCTTTATGGGTGCATGCACGATGACCTAAGACATTCCCAGAAAACACCCCCTCTCAAAACTCCACCTTCTCCCAGTAATGTCAGCCTAGGGACCATGCCTTTTAGGGACGTTAAACATCCAAATTATAGCATCTCTCTATCAGGAACTGGGTGCACCACACAGGTAGGACTGTGAGTTATGATTAGACACAGAATATCCCCTGAAGAGCCCATGTATCAATGTTCAGAGCCGATGCAATTGAGCTGTCAGGGTTGCAATCTCATCAGTGGATAAATCCGTTGTAATGGATTTACTGGATGGTCACCTAGGTAGGCGGGGGTGTGAATCGAGAAGTTGGGTCCTTGCGTCGTCGTGGCCTTAGGGATTGTGCGTGGGTCTTGGAATCTCTTTGCTTGTTTTCTCTTGCTTCTGGACTCCATGCTGTGAGAGCAGAGCCCTTGCTCTCCCTCTCTCTGCTTCCCGCTGCCATTCCCCTGGGCTCCACAGCCCCAGCCTGAGTTGGACTAAACCCTGAAATCTCCAAAAACTGTGAGCAAATAAATATTCCCTCCTCTAAGCTGTGCAGTCAGTTGCTTTGGTTTATAGCAGTGAACATGTTGAACGGGACACTCTCTGAGTCCAAGTTCAAAGTCTGAGGCTTTCTGACCACTGGGCTAGTTAACTTTCTGTCCTTGTGAGAGAATACATGAGATAATCAACAGGAGAAGAAGAAGAAGAAGAAGAAGAAGAAGAAGAAGAAGAAGAAGAAGGAGGAGGAGGAGGAGGAGGAGGAGGAGGAGGAGGAGGAGGAGGAAGGTTCTTTTGTCCCAGGGTTTCTGAAGTTTCGGTCCATGTCACTTGGCCCTGTGGCTTTAGGCCTGGTGGAAAATGCAAGGTGGGGCAAAGCTGCTCACATCATGGGGGTGGGAAGCAAAGGGAGAGAAAGGAAAGGGAGGGAAGGGGTCCCAATATCTCCTTCAAGGTCATGACCCCGTGACCTCCTTCCTCTCCCTAGGCCCCACCTCCTAATGTTCCCATCACCTCTCAATAGTACCACCAGCTGAGGACCAAGTCCTCAAAACATGAGCTTTCAGGGGACATTTAAGATCCAAATCATCGCAGCCACACAGACAAGTCAAAGTCGGCTTGCAAGTCTAGGCATGGGGGTCTGTCTATTTATTTATTTGGTGGTACTGGGGATTGAACCCAGGGGCATTCTACCTCTGAGCTACACCCCCAGCCCTATTTCTTTTGAAACAGGGTCTTGCTAAGTGACCACAGGTTGGCCTCAAACTTGAAATCCTCCCATCTCAGTCTCACAAGAACTGGGATGACTGGTGTGCACCACCAGAGCAGGCTAGTCCTGGGCTGTTTATGTCCACTTCACCCTCACCCTTGAGGGTGTTCACCAGGAGGCTGCTAGCTTACCAGCTTCCTCCAAGTGCATTTTTCCAATAGCCACAATTCAGGAGGCCTGGGCATTTGACTGTGGTTCCTGCTAACCTGATTTTAGTTTTCCTGCTGTGTCTTTGTTTACAGAAGAAATCCTCAGGGCAAAATTAGCTCTGGGACTTTAAGCTTACTTTTTCTGGGCCTCATGCAACACATGGCTTGGTGATTCTTCACTCTCTGGTTAGCGCTTTGATGCCTTTCAGATGACAAATTTTAACATCATCCAGAGACATTCATTTTTTGTCAGTAGAGAAGTTGGTCTGAATGACCAAGTCTTCCATTACCGGAACCATTTGTTGCTTTTATAGCTGGGGAAAAATTTAAAAAGGGTCAGCCGTGCTTACTTGAGAGATTGGTGTCAGTTTTGACTTATGAACACTGAACCAAGAAAAATATCATTTAGCATTTTTCTCCTTTGTGAGCACAATAATATTCTTTCTAATAACACCAGTCTAAGCACCGTGTGAGATAAAACCTCTGTGGGCGTCTTAGAGTGTTCCAAAAGCATTTATCGGTAATGGACTGTGATTTCAGCTGTAGGAGAGTATTATGAATCTTTTTGGGGATGTCCTTCCAACATACCCAGGTCTCAATACACCAGGTTGAGGGAGAGGCTGCCGAATCTGTATAGACTCTTGGAATGGAATCAACAACAGATACCCAGATGGGTCCCTGCTGCCACAAAATTAGATGTGCATTATCCTAAATGCTCCCACTCTTCTCAAATCCTCACTCCCACATTGCCATCCAGACCTGCTAACTGCTACAGCGTGGAGGTTGACGCTAGCCAGCTCATGCAGCCGCGGCTGGATCGCATAAAGTGCTGTGTGGTAAAAACAGTGGGGGCAATGATGCAGACATGAGAGGAAGAATTGAACAAACCAAAGACCACTTGTTTCTAAGCCCAGGCTTGATAAGGAGCTGGATGCGACACCCCCAAAGAACCGTGACCCAACTGTCCACCAGAAAACATCCAAGGATAACTTAAGTGACTGGGAATTCAACTATCATGTGCCAGGTGGTGTGCGTTTTCTACATGAAAGCCCGATTGAGGAGACGCTGAAATATTAAGCAATAAAATCGGGTTAGACGTCCCCTGCAGAAAGCCCACAGTCCACTCCAGTCGTAGCTGGGCCAGTCAAGGGGCAAGAAGCTTCAGGCTGGCCACAGAGCCCCGCTGTTTGTGAAGAGAGCTGAAGGCAGTTGTCAGAAGTAGTCACCTGGCCGGGGGCCGGGGGCGGGGGGACACAATGGGAATAGAACTGTTACCAGCTCTGGGTCGGCGCCATGTCCATCTGTCTCCAGCCACAAGAAGCCGGCGCTGAGCTGCAGGTGTGTGCTCTGGACTTCTCCTTCCCCCTGTGATGGTTAGCAAGGCTGAGCGGAACAGGGCTGGCCAGGGGCTGGGGGGAGTAGGACCTTTTAGGATGACGCACGTCTAATTCTGTTGGAGCAGGGATTCATCTGGCTCCCTGTTGGCGATCCCGTATGGCGGGAAGGTGGCGTGTAAACGGCCCTGTGACCCTGCTGTGAATAGGAGTTCCTTCTGGGACTCTGGCTGCCATCCACAGGGCTCATGGCGGCAGCAGAGGAAGGAGGCTGTGAGGATGCCTGGGGCCTGGTCTCACCTGGGGCCTCGGGGCGGCGTCCTCTTGGTGGTGAGGTGATTTACATTGTAGTTTCCATGCTCCAAGGTATGGCTCCATGATTTGGGCCGTTAATTAAAAATCGTTGCTTTGGTGCGACGGTATTCAGAGAAATAGCTTTGCTGAACATGTCACTGAAAACATTCTAGCTAGAGAATGTTCCAGAAGCCTAGATTCTCAGAGTGGGTCCCGAGCTGGAGGAAGCCTCGTGACCCTGCACAGCCCTGGCTTCCAGATGGAATCTTTCATCTTTTGGCCGAGACAGGTGCAAAGTTGGTAATTGTTCACCAGTGTCAGCCCGGCCATCAGGAAGGACAGGGATAATCGTGTTCTGCCTTCCTGCTCTATCATGCCACGATGACTTCTGGAACATCTGTTGGCAATGGGGCTCCCCTGGCTCCAGAGAAGACAATAGATGTGAAGCTACTCACTCATTCATTCATTCATTCATTCACTCACTGCTGGTTATCATCCACCTCCCCTACCTCTTCTTATTTCTCTTTCTCCTCCTTCTCTTTCTCCTCTATTTCTTGCTCTTTTCCCTCCTCCTCCACCTTTTATCCCTCCTTCTGTTTCTTCTTCTATTTTTACTCTCAGATTTAACTTTTTTTTTTCATATTCTACCTTATTACCAACATCAAAGGTCAAACTTGCCTCAGACTCCTGGTATGACTTCAGAAAAGCACAAAAACCTAGAAAATTAAAGGAAGAACCTGTATCAGTTTCTGACCTGCTGTGCTTCCTGCTGCCTTGATTAAGAAGGTGTTTTGCCAAGCCAGGTGTGGGGACACCACATGCCTGTCATCCCAGGACTTAGGAGGTTGAGAAAGGAGTATCACAGATTTGAGATCAGCCTCCATAACTTAGTAAGACTCTCAGCAACTTAGTGGGACCCTGTTTCAAAATTTAAAACATAAAATAAAAAAGGCTGAGGGTATAGCTCAGAGGTAGAATGCCCTGTGTTCAATCCCCAGTACCAAGGATGAGGAGGAGGAGAGTAGCAGTAGTAGTAGTAGTAGTAGTAGTAGTAGTAGTAGTAGTTATTGTTCTAAGTAAAATATAGAAGTTCATTCTATGTCCTCAGGGCCAGGGTGATTTCTTCCTGAGTTAGCATATCTGGGTCAATGTCTAAAATTTACCACTCCCCCCCCTTGATAATAAAATCTCTCTGGAATTTTTACCTTGCTCTATCTGGCAACTTTGATGAATGCTTTTGTCATCTGTTTGGCTGGTTCTTATAATTCACCGTCCATCTGCCTGGGCTGTTCCCCTCAGACCTGGCTGGATTTGGAAGTGTTTACACAGGTCTAATCCAGATTCTGCGGGCCTCTGCTGAGGTCATTGTCTTGGTAATGCAGCTGCTTCACAGGTTCTATTTACCTGAAGAAAAAGTTGACCTTCACTAAAATTTTTTTTATTTTTAGAAATTTTACAAAGCAAGAATGCTTTTCTTATGTTTTTCCATTTCTTGTCTTCCTCACAAGAAGTATTTACTTAGTGCTAACTGTGTCCTCGTACCTTAGAGACCCAGGAAGGGATGATTCGTGGACTAAGTGAGCTCTGGTTCTCAGGGAAGTTGCAGTGTATGGTTGGTCAGGTAGGAACAAAAGAAGGTTTCAAGCATTTCATCCGCTCTAAGTTTCTTCTGTCTTTGTCCACTTGTGGACTATTCATCTTTCCAAGGTGTGTCTAGAGATACTTCTCGGTAATGTTTTCCTTGGTACTTCTCTGTCAACACCTCCTGCTCCCTCTAGAACCTTCCCTTTACTCCTTTATTTGTGACATTTTGCATCTTTCACACACCAGTCCTCTTTCCTTGGGCATCAGAATTTTTACTTTCACAAAGGAAAAGAGCATGTCCCATAAGGATTTAATGGCAGATGTAGGAACATGATTAATAGCATTTTCTCCCTTCTTGTGAATATTTATCAAAACCTGTGTCACTGGGACCTTCCACTAGCTCCCTTAGGGAGGACTTGCTTTTTAAGCAGCGAGACTCTGATGCACACACAGGAATGTACATGCAGACTTGGAACCCAGACGGCTCTGCAGAATGCAGACCAGCTCAATACATCAATCACTAAACTATTTGATGAGCTAATGGAAAATCGACCAAAACTGAGGGAAGTTTTGATTCCCGTAGATTACTTTCCAATACAGTGTTGAGTTTATCAAGAACTAAGTTGAATCATCTTGGCATGATTTGCGAGGGTTGGCTGTGGTCATCTCATCCCCAATCTGCTTTCAGTAATCCGTGGCTTTAAATTGGCAATAGTAGGAGAATTTACACCACGGAAATTGGTAAGTGCTACCGATCTGAGCAGGTTTCTTAGACAGCCAATAGTTAAAGCTGCATCACCCCACTGCCAGTTTATACAGCACATGGAGGAGAATCATGACTTGCATCGTTCAGTTATTATGTTATGGATCACGTGACCCGAACTTTGAAGAGTGACAGGGCACACCATTGCTGATTATACCAGAACCACATGCCTGGAGCAGAACCCTCATGGGTAAATCAAGTGTGTGGCCTTTATTATTGTGAACTCTTTGCCAGGTCTAGAAGTATATTCCCAAACATAACTTTCTTGTGGCTACACAGCATTCCTTCATTTGTAAATATGGGAGATTTTTCTATTGCACTGTTTCCAATTTTTTTCCTAACATAAATGATATTTCAATAAACAGGCAGTAGGATGAATTCTCAAGAGTGTATTTCTAGGGCAGGGGGTAGAAACATTATTAAAACTAAATACCTATTGCCAAATTGCTTACCCAGAAGGTTACACACATTTACACTCTCCCTGTAGTCAGCTCAATTCACCAAAGCTCTTCCCATACTTGGAATTAGGACAGAGAAAACATTTGCCAAACACTTCCAGCTCCTCTTGAACAGGCTCTGCTTTCCAATTAAGCTGAGTATATTCTTGGAACCCCACAAACTCTGTTCTCTCTGGCCTCCATCCACTCTCTTTTTCCTGCCATTCTACCCACACAATGGTTTTCCCCAATATCTGCTCTGCGAGTCCTGACCATTCTAGTTTTTAGCCATAACCTCCCAAACATGATTAAAGAGGTACGCGGAGACTCACATTAAATTCACTTATTTACAATAATAACTCCAAATGCTCAAAACTGGGGATTAGTCATTCAGATAATGTCATCTCCTCATGATGCTATCTCACTTGTGAACAAGGATGACATAGACATAATTACACAGGTGGAATGATGTTGACAAATGGTAAATAGAAAACTCATGTTATTAAATAGAAACTCATTTCTCTGTATTTAATCCCCCAAATGTATCAAGTATAAAAGGACTTAAGTTTGTGTGGAAAGCTGGATTTAAAAATGGATTAAAGCCAGGTGTGGTGGTGAATGCCTGTAATCTCAGCTGCTCTGGATGCTAAGACAAGAGAGGCGCAGGTTCAAGGCCAGCCTCAGCACCTTAGTGAGACCCTATCTCTAAAGAAAGAATGAAAAAACTAAGGAGGTAGCTTAGTGGTAGAGTGCCTCTGGGTGCAATCCCTAGTGCCACAAAAATGTGGGGAAAGTAAGCCTATATTTTTTGAATTTTAGACAGTGAAAATGAATGATCTATACAGTGAAAAGGCTTTGGAAGAGACTTTCTCACACATGAAAAAAATGTAACTCCTACCTATACCTCAAGACCCCTGCAAATTCCCCTTCCATCAGAGGTATCTTACAAAGCAGATATGACTGTTGCTCTAGAGTAGGTCTGGAATATCTCCCAAAGTGTTGTGTGTCAAGAGGTGGGGCTTTTAGGCAGCGATTAGATTGTGAGGGTGAGGGCTCTCATCTCTTTAGCGGCCTCACCTCACCGCCTTGATGGATTGATGCATTGGTAACTGCGTGGACTTTTGAGCGGTGGCTCCTTGTTGGAGGAAATTGATCACCTGGAAGGGCTTATCTTCTCTCCAGACACACATGCACTCTGTCTGTCTGTCTGTCCGTCTGTCTCTGTGCTTCCTAACTGCCATAAGGTGAGAACCCTTCCTCTTCCACCCCTTTCTACCATGATGCTCTGTCTTCCTTTAGGCCCAAAGCAACGAGGCTAGCTGACACGGACTGAAACAAACCTCTTAGGCTGCACATCGAAACGTACTTTTCCAAACTCTTTGGGGTTTTTTTTGTTTGTTTGTTTTGTTTTGTTTTGTTTGTTTTTTGTGGTACTGGGGATTGAACCCAGGGACATTCTCCTCCGAGCTACAACCCCAGCTCTATTTTTTATTCTTTATTTTGAAACCGAGACTCACTAAGTTGCGGAGTGCCTCACTAGGTAGCTGAGGCTGGCCGCGAACCCGGATCCTCCGGTCTCAGCCTCCCAAATGCTGGGATTACAAGCGTGCGCCACCACGCCCGGCTGGGATGGGTTTTAATTTACATTTACTCAGTGTGGTTTTAATTTACATTTCCCTGATTGCAAAAGAGGCCAAACAGCTTTTCATATATTTGTCTGGCATTTCTATTTCTTCTTTTGAAAAATGTCTGTTTCGTTCATTTGCCCATTAATTGACTGGGTTATTGTTTTCTGCTGCAGTGGGTGTTTTTGGCTTCTTCACATATTCTGGGCATTAATCCTCTGTCAGGAGAGTAGCTGGCACAGCTTCTCTCCCTTTCTGCAGATTGTCTCTCCACGCTGTCGTTTCTTTAGCATGCAAAGCTCTTTGGTTTGATGTCATCCCTTTTGTTGATTCTTGGTATCATTTCCTGCACTACAGGTGTCCTGTTGAGGAAGTCGCTGCCTCCTCCTTTCTGTCGGAGTGGAGTGCTTCCCCTACCTTCTCCTCTAGCAGTTGCAAAATCTCTGTGGACCCCCACATTCTAATTCTTATCAAAGGGAAGGCCAGAGGTCACCAGGGGCTCCACTTCACAGGCACGAGAGGACAGGGGTGCCATGCTGGCTCTCTAGCGAGGAACAAAGGGAGCGCGTTTTAATCAAAGCAGATTTCACTCTCATTATTGATCAGGGGATCCCATCTGGTTCTAACTATTTCAATTCTTTGTTTCCTCTTTGGAGCCTCCCCTACAGGACAAACTCTCCAATGGCACGATTTTGAGGTGGGCACGATGCAGAATGCCACTCTGTAAGATGCTGTAGGTAATATTAGCAACCAGGAACCACGTCGCCGGCTCCACCCCCACCCCAAACCTCTCCAGGACTTCCTGCAAGTCCCCCAGGGGCATCCCAATGGGAGCTAGAAGCCCTCTTCTGGACTCTCATGAGGGAGATAACCGATCCACACTGGTAAGTCTCATTTGTTAAAGTCACATTGACCCTCTGGTGCCTCCAACTTTTCCTGACTGGGTTAATTGGTATAGACATAGATATTAATTAAAACAATGGCCAGTGTTTTCAGCAAGAGATCCAAGGTGTCCTTTCTTTGGATAAGTTCTCCCTCTTGCTTTTCTTTTGTGAAGAGATCCTATCTGTAACCAGAGGAGCCCCGCTTCTCTGCCTGGTGGGACACTCCCAGGGAAGGTTTAGAATGGGGACCCATGCGACCTTCTCTTGTCATAACAGCCAGGAACCCTCCTCTGGGGCTCAGGACAGAGCTGAGCCCAACCCACTCAAGTGCCCATGCTTTCCTTGAGATGTCCTGATGGAGCTTTGGAGAACTCCTTGAACTTATTTTGAAATTTCCCAATGGAGAAACAAACTCCAGAGGACCCGGTAGAGTTGTTTGAAATTTCCAAATGGGGGAAAGAAGTGACCATCACAAAACACAAGGCAGCCTGGTCTCGCTGATGGGAGGTGGACATTCTGGAAAGATGCTGCCTTAAAAGGACTCCCACTGAAACTTCAGTGCCCCAAATACCAAGTACCAGCCAAGACTTAGGACAAGAACTCAGCCCTAAAAGAAAAACATCCGAAGAGTTGATCCTGTAGAAGTTGAAAGTAGAGTAGTGGTTGGCAGAGGCTGTGAGTCCTCGTGGGAAGGGCGGGAGGGGGAGAGAGTTGATTATCAGGTACTGTTAGGCTTAGATTGGAGAAATATGTTCTGGTGCGTGTACTGTGCAGAAGGGTGACTTAGGTGATGAGAATGTACTGTATCATTTCATAAAAGCCAGGAGACTTTTGAGTGTTATCACAAAAAAAAATGATAAACATTGAAGGAATAGATATATTTACCCTGATTTGAGCATCACACAATGCACACATGTTTGAAAACGTCATATGGTACCTCATGAATACATATCATTTTATGTGCTTATCAGCTGAATAAATAAATAAAAAGAAAACATACATTTGAAGAATTTCCAGCCAATCTCTGTTTTCTTTTGGGAGTGTACACAGTACCCTTCTCTCTCACCCTTGTGAGGTGGCTCCATTAATCTTCCAATTAGATGACTGACACCCCCCCCACCCGCCCGATGAAGCCACACTAGGAATTCTCGAGGGGGATGCAGAGACGGCGGGGATGTTAACGTGAGTTCCATATTCTAGGGGTCACCTTGCATGGTTAATTTTCTTTCCAGGTCAACAAAATTTTATAAATCATCGGAAAACATTAATATTGCTGAGATTGCATTTTATTCTACCTTACATATGGAAGCTCTGCGTTTCTACAGGTATGCACAGCTTTTGAATAACCCATCCGAGAAAACACAATTTTTTTTTATCAAAGATCCTTCTTTTACCCACATTCCCTTTATATTATATTGGTTATCTATTGCTTTATAACAAATTACCCCGCACTCAGTGGCTGCAAGCAATATAACATTTGTTAACTCACAATAGCTGTGGCCATGGCTCGAGTCTCTCCTGCTGGGTCCAATCAGTGCTGGTCAGGGCTGTGGTCATCTGAAGGCCCAACCGGGGCTGGAGGGTCCAGGTCTGAAAGCCTCTCAGATGGGTGACAGGTGTGCTGACTAATGGCCGAGGATCTCCTTGGCACTGCTCATGGGTCCCTCTACAGACATTTGTTCTGTTTGGTTTGGTCCTGGGATTGAACCCTGGGGCATTCTACCTCTGATCTATTTCCCCAGCCATTTAAAAAAAATTTTTGGAAACATTTTATCATAAATTGCTGAGGCTAGCCTCAAACCTGAGATCCCCCTGTCTCAGCCTCCCAAGTGCTGGGATTGCAGACGTGCACCACCGTGCTGGCTTCATGGACCTTTTTGAATATCCTCTTGCAAGGCAGCTGGCTTCCCTAGAGTCAGGATTCGAGAGGCAGGGACAGAGGCTGCAGGACCCTTTATGAAACCGTCTCGGGTGTCACACACCATCACGGCTGCTGTATTCCATGGAACACACAGCCCAGCCCTGATTCACTGTGAGAAGACACTTTATAAGGGGGTGAGACCTGGGGCGCTGGGAGGCAAGGATCCTTTGTGGCAGAAGGACCGTCTGGGAAGGTGGCTACCATAACTTCAGTGTCTCAGTGGCACATACGAATGTCTTAACCGCGAGCAGGAGGCCTGTAAAGAAGTGTTAAGTAATTCAGCTGTCTCCATCTGTGACCGCTTCTAAGACGGATTGTCTTCAATTAGCCTCAAGTGGCACCAACCCAGACTCTTGCCCTTTGGATGCCCCCCAGCCCCTCCCCCTCACTGCCTGTCCTGTAGCTGGCCAGCCCTTTGGACTGAGCACATTAACAGCCGAGCTTCCCCACTGCTCTTTCCCTTGGGGCCCTCCCCGCCCCTGCGACACCACCGCAGACACTCCTTCCTCTGCAACCTGCTCACTTTTGCTCGTTTTGTCCAGCAGCTTCTCCACTCCCCCTGCTTTGGATGTCGACCTCTGGTTTTGTGTACGCCCTTCATCCTGCGCTCCTCTTAGAGTCTGTGACCTTCCTGCATGGCTTCACACTCCTCCGAGCCCGCTCTTTCCTTTCATACCCAGCCCTTCTGACCTGCTCCTCTGGGCTCCATCCCTGCAGCCGGGGCCTTCTTGGGTGTGGCACCAGCTCCTTCCTCATAAAATGAGAGGATTTAAGCCTCATAGGCGTAAGGGCCACTCATGTGGAAATGAGACACACGTGGAGCTGACATTCTGTCCCAATGCACCTCTTTAGCCTCGCTTTGAAAACTATCCCCCAAAGCCCAGACAAGTGCCCGCCAGCCTCGGGGGACAGTGAGCATGCTCTCCCCTGGCTCACTGCTGAGACTGGTCTCTGCATTGCCCAGAGCTTCTTATTGCACCTGGGGTCTTGTTTTCTTAGCAGCGTTTCTTCCTTCACTAAGCTGCCAATGGGGCCCTGGAAACTTAACAGCTTACAGGGGGATTTATATGTCCACGCTGGGACTGGGCAGATACGGAGCTGGTCACTAGGAGGAAGAAGTGGCTTCTCCAGGGGTCCACAGTCCATTTCGTGAAGCAATGGAGCAAGACCAGTTTCTCTGCTCCATCTGTGAAGCAGTGTTTGAACAGTGATGGACTTGGAGACCCACCAAATCAGGGCTGGTGTGTGGTTGCATGTCCAGGGAATGCACGTCTGAGGTCAAAAGTGCTATTAGCCATACCATTCCCAAGCGTTGGCGGTTGCTACCTACCAAACTGTGCTAAACTCTTGTACCCAAAGGTCATGGAGACACAAGATCTCAGCACCCAGGCTGTCCCAGTCTGGGACACACAGATATTTGTGGGCAGGAGGATGTCTCGAGAACATAAACATGTGTTCCGCTATACGGGGAAGGAACTGCTATGTCCACCCCACACTCTGGTTGTCTGAATACTTTTGCCCTAGGCATAAGCACTTTCCTAGTTTATTTGATTTAAAGAATTACAAAAAAAAAAAAATACACGTCTTTTATGGCTACTATAGAAATAAAATAACGAATGTCGGTGAGGATATGGAGAAATCGGAACCCTTGTAGATCATTGATGAGCATACAAAATGGTGTAGTCACTGTGGAAAATAGCATGGAGGTTCCTCAAAAATATTAAAACAGCAAGCCTAGAATTACTGTATGATCCAGCAATCCCTGAGTGTATGCCTAATCAAACTTTTGAGCGTATGAGTGTATTCCCAGTAGAACTGGAATCAGGATCCGGGAGAGGCGGGGGCATTCCCAAGTTCACAGCAGCATTGTTCACGATGGCCCCAACGCTGAAGTGATCCATCTTCCTGCTATGGAGGAGCAGATAAACAAGACACCATCTGTATGTACAAGGGAATGTCAGTCCACCTTAAAAGGAAGGAAATAACGTGCACACTACATGGAGTGCACCGTGTACAGACCTTGAGGACATGAGGCTAAGCGAAACAGGCCAGCCGTCAGACTCAAAACGTTCTAGGATTCCACTTCTATGAGATTCTTGGAGTCACCCAATTCATAGAGACAGCCAGGCCTGGTGGTACATACCTGAAACCTGGTACTTGGGAGACTGAGACCAGAGGATCGCAGGTTCAAGGATACTCTCGTAGCAAGATTTGCAGGGACCTAGCAAGACCTTGTTTTCAAAACAAAATATAATAAGAAAAGGGGCTGGGGGATGCAGCTTCAAGGTAGAATGCCCTGTGTTCAACCCCTAGTGAGATACACACACACACACACAGACACACACACAGACACACACACACACACACACACACACACACACACACACAATGGAGACAGAAAGTAGAATGGCAGTTTTCAGGGCCTGGCAGGAGGAGGGTGTGGGGCATCAGTCTTTAGTCTTTCTCGGTTTTGAGATGAGAGTTCTAGGGTGGATGGAAGTGCTGGTCTCAGAACTGTGAGGAGGATATTTTTAACACCACTTACAACGAATCCAGTCAAATGAGAACTTGCCCAGACCACTTGTCTGGTGCCCGAGCTGGGTCTCACCCTCCGTGACAACTGGCTAGAAACCCGGCCAGGCTGCCCAAGCCCAATGCGGCTCCGTTGGGGTGGACGCCAGCCAGGACAGGCGGGCATCTCCAGGCCCGCCAGTGTTGCCTTCCTCTCTTTCTAGGACGCCAAGCCCTGGTGAGTTCCTCCTCCCGGGTAACTGCAGCCCTGTCCTGCCCTGCGTTCAAATGGGGGGCAGAGGAAGACACTTGGGCTTCAGGCTGTCCTGAAACCACCTTGCAGCTGATGTGTCCAGTTCCCAGACGCCTGCTCGTCCCCTGGTTGGCTTCTGTCCCTCCTGGCCTCATGTCGTCCGCAGACCCTGTGGGCAGTCATTCAGGAGGGCGAGGCTCCGCTCCCCAGCGGCCACTCTGCGTGGCAGCCAGCCTCAGCCCAGGGCCTGTCTCTTTGGCTCTGAGCCTCAGTTGGCCGTCACAGCCAGAAGCAGTCATGCTGGAGACACCGGTGGGCATGGCTACCTCCTCGGAGGCGCTGCTGCAAGGGCTGCTCCTTCCTTTTGTGCTTGGAGGCTTCTTGAAGCTGCCTCCAGCGGCCTGGTCTTTCACGACCCCGACAGCTGCAGTCGCAGTGTGGACGCCTCCGCACACAGACCCCCGGCTCCTCACGGAACTCACAGAACTTAAAACACAGACAGCGCAGGGCCCTGTGCCTTCTCTCACATGTAGGAGCATGCAAGACGTTGAGAAGCAAAGGGGATTTCAGACGAAAGGGGAGAGGGACCAGAAGGAGACATGGGGAGGGAGGTGAGCAGGGGAAGAGGGAGACTCGATGAAGGAAACCGTTCAGGTAATGATGCGGTCACCACCACCAGCAGGGCATGAGGGGGAGGGGAAGGAGCGAGGTGGGACCCAGGTGTGTGCAGTGGCGTGTGCAGGTTCTCACGGTGATGTATAATTACAATGCACCAATGGGAGTAGATCTAAAAAACGTCACGGCTTGAGGAGGGGCACGGGTGTCCCACAGACTTGGCACGCTGGCCTGGAGCTCACGAAGGGGGAGCTGGAGGAGCACGGCGCAGGGCCCAGGGAGAACAGGTTTGCATTTGAGCTCACAAAACAGAAAGGTGCTGTTCAGCAGGATCCTTATTTCCAGATGTTCAACATTTATCTTCTGGTGCGCTGTGATTATCTTGCAAAAAAAAAAATTACAAAAAACTTTTCCCAATTTTGTTTTGCTTAGAATTAAACCCAATGAATGTTTTTAGAGCTGTTTGCTGGGGACTTGAAAGATTAAGGAGACACAAAGCCATGACTCAGGAGCACATGGGGACTTGGGGACAGAAAATTTCGTTGCCATGTTCCACAACTGCTCCCTGCTGCATTCCAGCCCGCCCAAAGCCTCCTTTCCTTCATGCCAACGGCTCTTGTCTGCCTTCTGCTCCTTCTGCTCCTTCCTGGCTGCCCATCCCAGGACTCATTCCCTGCTCTGCTCCCAGCTCTGAAAAGGCTGCCCTCCCCGCCCCCACCTCCGCCCTGGCCTGTGCTCCTCTCTCCCCTCCTCTGTGCACGACTCCCCACTTGCCCTCAGTAGGACTGAGTTTGGCAGAGGCTTGGAGACTTCATACCCGGCTCTGATGTCTGCAGTTGCTAGACAAACACGTCCTGAAGGACAGAGACATATTTTGGGCTGAACCACAGCTCTTGGCACATAGGTACAGTGGTAGCATTTATAAACAAGGGGCAGTCTAGGTGGATGCTTAGACTGTGTGTGTATTCATAGGCAGAGCCATTTCGGTGCCTGGATACAGTGAGGCAGCCAACAGAAACTCAGCCACCGCTGGAGAGCGTTCCGGAGTGGCGCAAGATCAAGACCGAGTAACTTGATGCCCGTTGCGTCTGTTCCCATTGCTCTTGCACTCTAAGTGAGGCCCTGACTCTGTGCCTCAAAGGCCCAGGGGCAAGGGAGGGCGTGACTCTGGTGTTCAGGAGTCCAGGAAGGACTTCTGTGTGGTATTATGTCACAGAGAAATATGCCTCTTCCCTGTCTGTCTCCTTGGGTACTGGGGATTGAACCTGGGGCGCTCTACCACAGACCTACATCCCCAGCCCTTTTTATATTTTATTTAAGACAAGATCTTGCTAAGTTGCTGAGGCTGGCCTTGAATTTGTCATCCTCCTGTCTCTGAGAAGTATTCCTCTTGCTTTGACAAGTGTCTTAGCTTTTGTTGCCCTTGCTACTGTCCTAGGCATAAAGAAAGGCGCTGATTTCTGGAAGAAGGAAGCCAAGATGGAGGGTTTAATTCTAAAGAGGGTGTGGGTCTCAGGAGACCTAGGCTGGTCAGCGACTCAGGTCACAGGAAGCTGGATGTGGGTTTGCCAAGAGGAGAGCCGGGGAGATGGTGCTCGAGAGACAGTGTGTGTGTGTATGTGTTTGTGTGTAAAATATTCTACTCTAACTTGAATCTTAAATGCACAGATGCATGTGCTGGTCATCTGTAATTTCAGATCTATATTGACTGCCTAAAACACACACAGTTGCAATGCATTGTCTGTATTTACCAGTTCTGACTTGATTTAAAGTGACATGACGACTCAAAGACAGGACTCCAAGTGCAGAATACTTATGGACTTAGCTGAGCATGGTGACGCATGCCTGTAATCCCAGTACTTGGGAGGCTGTGACAGGAAGAGCACAGTTTCAAGGCCAACCTCAGCAATTTATTGAGGCTCTCAGAAGCTTAGTGAGACCCTGTTTCAACATAAAAAAATCAAATAGAGCTGGGGTGTAGCTCAGAGGTAGAATGCCCCTGGGTTTAATTCTCAGGCACACACACACACACGAATCTTGATGGATTTGTACTTTCCTCCCATCCTTCAAGAATCTCCCATGCATACATCATCAGGCATATTTGAGTCTTTCCCAACTTCTCTGCTGCATTTTCATAGAACTCTTTCTTCTACTTATATTTCACAGGATAGATAATATCTAACCGGCTCACACAGTTACAATCACACATTCTGGCCATACTGGGGCGGATCAGTGCTGCTGATTGTAGACAAGTGTAAGCCTGATGGACTGGGCCTGGGTGCCTCAGGCCCTCGGCACTGGCCCACAGAACCCGAAGGCTGGTGCAGGAGGCGGACAGAGCCCGGCCGGGTGGCCCCGGGAGCACAGGCAGGAGGGCGTCCCCTGAGTAAGTTTAAATGCAAGATGCTGGATGTTCCTGTGGTGTGGATATGAAATGTCTCTCAAAGGCCCAAAGACTTGGTTGCCAGCCAGGCACTATCAGGAGGTGTTAGAACCTTCCTTTCCTCCCTTCCTTCCTCCCTTCATCCCTTCGTGCCTCCCTCCCTTCCTTCCTCCCTTCCTCCCTCCCTCCCTTCCTTCCTTCCTTCTTCCCTCTCATCCTTCTTATAGTAATGGGTGTTGAACCCAGGAATCTCCAAGTTATACCCCCAGTCCTTTTTATGTTTTGTTTTGGAAACAGAGTCTTGCCAGGGTGCTGAGAGCCTTGCTAAGTTGCTGAGGGTGATCTTGAACTTATAATCCTCCTGTCTCAGCCTCCCAGGTCCTGAGATGACAGGCGTGCACCCTGGTCCCTGGCTGGGAGGTGTCAAAACTTTGAGAGGTGGGACCTCGTGCGTGCAGGGAAGTTAGGCTGCTGGAGGAATGTCCTTGAAGGACATGTTGGGACTGCAGCCCCTGTCTCTTTGCTTCTCCACCACCATGAGCGCTCTTCCTTCCTGCCTCCTGTCCTCATGGATTATGATACCAAAGACCCAAAGCAACAACGCCAAGCAGACATGGATGGAAACCTCCAAAAGCTGGCCAAAAAAATTCTCCTTGTTTAAGTGGATTATGTCAGGTCTGTCATTACAGTAGCAGAAAGCTGACTGACACAGATGTCCAGCCCCTGCAGCGCCATGTGCATTTTGAATAGGTGCACAGGCTCACTGCCCCTGCTTGGCACATATTCCTTGTCTCTTCTTCTGTGCAGAGGAGACAATACAACCCCCCCCCCCCCAGTGCAAAGTCATTGTCCTAGAGGAACTCATAGGTATATGGTGACCAATCTGTAAATAGCTCTTTACAAGTAACGTTACAGGTAGGTGCTATGCGAATGTGCAGGTGGCAAAGACCTCCTGGGCAGGCAGGGTGCAGTTCAGAGGGATGTGACATTTATTTGAGGTAGGACTTGCAGAATGAGTAAGAGTCTGCTAGGTGACAAATAGGGGGAAGTATTTTCCCAACAGGGGACAACTGGGCAAAATCACTGATTTGTGGAAGGACTCGGCACTCCAGCAGTTTGGTGGAACTGGAGGAGACCTACACCAGCCATCAAGCACGGAGGGGAGGCAGGAAGACAAGGGATGCAGACGGAGAAATCCGAGTGCATTGGAATATTCATACGTTGGCATGTTTATGTTCTCTCACATATTAGAGTACTTTTGCAATGGAGCAAACACTACTTTTAACTGACATATTTTTTTTTACAGCAGGACAAATACACCTAGAATTTATTTTGCCTGCTAGAAGGCAGGCGGCAAATGGCTCAGCCAAATTTTCAGCACCATTTATCCTATTGTCCTTGCTCGCCACACTGATTGCAAAGGCAGGTTTGTCAGCTGTCTGGGACCCGGGTTCTGCAGAGTCTCCGCACTGTAGGTGCCTGAGAGTATCGTGTAGGTCGGAATCCACAGACCATGCAGACCATCACGTGCAAATGAGGATGGAGAAACTGAGAAAGGATGACCACACACGTGCAGGCAAAGATGTGGAGACCTGGGACTCTTGCATAGCCCTGGTGAGAATGGGACATGAAACAGCCATTTTGACCTGGTGGTCTCTTAAAAAGGTTAAACCCAGACCTACCCTATGCACTGCCTGTTTCATTTCCAAAGGCGTTTTTGTTTGTTTGTTTTGGTTTTTTCCTTTCCTGTGAGGACACTTTAACTTCTGAGGAAGGTAAGTTCAATCTGTCACCCTGGAGCCAGATTAGTTTTTCATATTGATGCTACATCCCCTATAAACATCTCTGCTTTGGGATGAGGATGAGTTGCTGTAGCTATTAAGAGAACACATAATCGAGGAGTAGAGGCAAGCATAAATCATAGCAAGTAACGAGTTAAGGGCCCTGGGGACCTGCTAGTTTGGTGCAGCCTTGCCCCAATGCTGCACCTAGTCTCTGAAGCTGATAAGACTCTTCCAGGCAGACACCAGGCTTTGAACAGCCAACAAGTTGTGTGATTTGTGGTCCTAGAGTTCATTTGCCCTTTGCCTCTTTGGCCTCCGTGTCCCATTCCATCATTAACAACCTGCTTGTCTAACTCAACACAGCCAAGTTGTACAGCTGTCTTTCTACAAATAGTTCTTCCCCCAAAAAAACCTGCCAGCCCTCCTACCTGCCCACCTTCTCTTCACACCAACCCACGATTCTGTCTTAAGGTTCTGTTTAGAGGATAAAACAATCAGTGCTGCTGTCAGCGCTTGAATAGAAGCGAACATGCTTAAATAAAACCTGTTGCCTAAAAAATATCCCCTGTGCCAGTAGCAGGATGGACCAGGTGGGGGTAAGTATCCAGCCTTTTCCTACGACTCACAGCCCATTAGGAGAAACATTTTTAAATGAAAAGGGCGGGGGGGAGATCCATGGACTTCCCTTAGCCGGGGATTGTTCTTTCAGCACTTGTCCGTTGGAAGAGTAGGTAAACAATGAACAAAGTTAGAGTTACTCAGAGTGGACGAGCATACACCGACAACAGAGGTGGCGCGTATCTACCCACGGGCTCTCTCTTCTGTCCGCACAGGGCCTGCGTGCTCATTTGAAGGCACTCTGAAGCTCCATGGCTTCCTGGCCTCTGCAGCCCGTAGCTGGGAATCCTGGGTTTAGAAGGTTCTACTTCGCTATTTAGCGGGTTCCAGGGTCCCCTGTCTGTGAAATGTCCATGAGCGCCCCTGGTTACTCACCTCCCCAGTGCCATTAGAAAAATGGGGATGATCATAAATACTGTTGTTGAAAGAAGAAAAAACAGTTTGAAAATATCAATAGAACCCTTTCTGTGACATCTCAGAAGAAAACTAGGAGTCTGGGGAGAGGAGTCCAAGACACAAAAGAAAGGCAGCTCTCAACCCCGGGCTCCAGGGCCCTGAACGCTCAGATGCCAGGTGGTGGCTAACACCCCTCGGCTTTTTACAGCCAGCGGAAGGGGACTTCTGTGGGCAGCGGTGGAGAGTCAGCTGGTGCCTGGGAAGGAGGGCCTAGAGATAGATAATGGTCGTGTGTGTGTGTGTGTGTGTGTGTGTGTGTGTGTATGTGTGTGTATATGTGTGCTATGTGTGTATGTGTATATGTGTGCATGTATATATGTCTGTGCATGTGTGTATGTATGTGCATGTGTGTGTATGTATGTGTGTGCCTGTGTGTGTGTGTGTGTGTGTGTGTGTATGTGTGTGTGGCATTCCTCTCCCGTTGCCTGTCTCTTTGTGTCACTGAGGAAACTCACAGGGCTGCCTTGGGGTCCTCAGAGGACCCAGGCCGCCTGGCACACTTGCACTTCAGCCAGTGGGGAGGAGAGGAAAGCAAGGGACCTGGCAGGCAGGCGGAGGGCGGACAGCTGAGGAGGAGAGGTGCTGGGAGGGAGCTTTTCAACTTCCTCCCTGCTGGCCTCAAGGACCCCAGGTGACAGCACCCTCCCCTGCCCTAGTCTCCAGCTCTATTTAAATCACCTTCAGCGTGCCTGAGCTTCCTTTCATGAAAGCCCCTTCCCGCCAGGCAGGAGAGCCAGAACTCAGCGGCTGCAGGTGAGCAGCCCTGGTATTCTACTGACTGGGACCGAAGATGGCTTTATAATAAGAGGAAGAGACAATCAGGCAGGCGGGAAGGACCTTATAAATAGATTATAAGGCTGCTGCAGAGACTTTAGTTTAACTTTTTAAAAACCCTGAGCTTTCTTTTTTTTTGGGGGGGGGGGTCTACAATAGTGACTATGTAACAGTGTCCTGGTGCTCTATTGCAAAAACTAAACAAAACAAATCCTTTTTATTTTTATTTTTAGTTAAAAAAGCCCAGAATAAGTGAAGCCTAAGCTTTTGGATTTTCCATGTCGAGGACAGAACTCTTTTTAGGAAAACTCTAACCTGGACCAATTGACCTGATTGAAATGGTGACTCATAAACCTGGTGTGGTGGTTCCCCACACTTGAGATCCCAGTACTCGGGAGGCGGAGGCGGGAAGATTGCAGCCTCAGCAACATGAGGCCCTCTGCAACTTAGCAAGAGCCTGTTTCAAAATAAACAATAAAACAGGGCTGGGGGTGTAGCTCAGAGGTAGAGTGCACCTGGGTTCCATCAATCCCCAGTACCATGATGGGGGAGGAAGCCGACTGCGCTCCCGGTCCCAGGTCCCACACTAAGGAGAGAAGCCCAAGCTCTATCTGCTGCTGCTCGCCGGAGCTCTAGCACCTACCTGTGTCTTCTTGACACCACCACCAATAAACGACGTCACCCACACCGGCTATGAATGACGTCACCCGCTATAAATGACATCATTTGCACCTGCAATAAATGAAATCATCCACACTTGCAGCAAATGAAGTCACCTATACCTGCAATAAATGACGTCATCCGCATTTGCAGTCAATGACGTCACCCACACCTGCAATAAATAAAATCATCCTCATTGCAGTAAATGATGTCACCCACACCTGCAATGAATGACACCATTTGCACCTGCAATGAATGACACCATTTGCACCTGCAATGAATGACATCATCCACACTGCAATAAATGACGTCATCCGCACATGCAATCATTGACGTCACCCACACCTGCAATAAATGAAATCATCCTCAATTGCAGCAAATTACACCACCCACACCTGCAATGAATGACGTACCTACACCTGCTATAAGTGACGCCATTAGCACCTGCAATGAATGACGTCATCCACACCTGCAATAAATGAAATCATCCTCACTTGCAGTAAATGACGTCACCCAGACCTGCAATGAATGAAATCATCCTCAGTTGCAGTAAATGATGTCACCCACACCTGCAATGAATGATGTCACCCACACCCGCTATAAATGATGTCATCCACACCTGCAATAAATGACATCATCCACACCTGCAATAAATGACGCCACCCACACCTGCAGTAAACGACGTCATCCACACCTGCAATAAAGGACGCCCTCCACTTACTAACTTCTTCTCTCATCAAAAGCAAAAGCCAGGGGCGTGGAGAATACAGAAGAGTCAGTCCTGTCCTCAAGGGGCTCCCCTCATTTCCACTTAGAAACCAGTTGTTGGTGATAGACAGTCCCGCTGAGCTGCACCTGCACGATGGAGACCATAGGGGCCGTAGGAATTCAGCGGCAAGATTGTAGTGATGGAGTGGGGCTTTAACAGGCACTGAGAGGAAGAAAAGGCATAAATAGGTCAAGGAGCCGCTAGCGAGGCCTGCGGGGAACAAGTATGGCGCCTGGTGGAGCGGGGAGGCCCGCCCAGCTACTCACAGAGTGAGGACTCAGTAAACACCTGCTCCACCAAGGCGGAGGTGGGAAGGGTGGATCCAGGCTAGGGAGAGTTGGCAGCAGCCGAGGAATTTGGAGTTTGCGCACACCTGCAGCCCTGGCAAGGGGCCAAGCGCCAGGCGGTGAAGGCGAAGCCACAGCCGGGAGGCGGGTGGCCGTGAGCATCCCCTGCCAGATCTTTGGAGGGTGGACGGACGGCCACCTGCCCATGCACACCGAGCGCCCCGTGCAAAGGGCGCATAGAGCTGATGATGCCCAAGTTCCCAGTGGACCTCTGTGAGGACGAACAATGTGGCAGGGTGGATCAGAGGAGCCTCGGGAAGGACTCGGTGCCCGTGATGTCTCAGGGTGCTGCAAACATGGGCCCGTGTGTGTGTGTGTGTGTGTGTGTGTGTGTGAGTGTGTGTGTGTGTGTGCGCGTGGTACTGGGGATTAGACCCAAGGACATTCCATTTCTGAGTTACACCTCCAGCACTATTTTTTTTTTTTTTTATTTTGAAGCAAGGTCTCGATAAGTTGCTGAGACTGGCCTCAAACCTGCGATCCTCTGTCCTCAGTCTCCCAGGTACTGGGATTACAGGCATGAGTCACTACGCCCAGCTACATGCGGGGCTTTGAGTGGGAGAAAATGCGTACGAATTCTATCTGGTCAATTTACCAGAGTCACCCAAGACCGCTTGCCACTCAGAATGGAGATCCTGTGATCAGAGCCCGGCTGTATCCTTTCCAACTCCCCCAACACACAATGCAAGCGTCCGTCACACAAACCCACATGTACACCAAACACACACACCACACACACACACCACACACACCACAGAATCACACATACACATCACAAACACCACACACACACACCACACACACCACACACACACACACCACACACACCACATACACACACACCACACAATCACACACACATCACAAACACACCACACACACTCATACCACACACACACACCACACAATCATACACACATCACAAACACCACACATACACACCACACATGCACACCACACACACCACACACACACATACACCACACACACACACACACCACCCTCGCCAGCTTGTTCCAGTTTTCAGTCTTGGTCTTGGTTCATTTTCTATGGTAGAACCCTGAGCCCTGGGGACTTATTGGCAATGGAACCTCTTGCCCGGCTGCGGTGGAGCCCGGGAAGCTGGATCCAGGCACTGGCCGCGCAGTGTCTACCGGGGGCCTGTGGTCTGGCTCCTAGACGGCGCCCTCTGGCTGTGTCCTCAGATGCTGGCTGACCATCAGGCTCGTTAGGGACTCTTTAATCGGGCGCTAATTGCAATCGGGGGCTCCACCAATGCGATTCAGACCTCTTTGGGGCACAGTGTCTACCCGGGCCCGGGGCTGCGTAGCTCCCCGCCCCCCACCCCCAAGTTTCTGGGGCAAGAGGAACTCGAGTCGTGAGTGCAGCCATGTATCGCTTAGCAACAGGAACACGTTCTGAGGAACACGTTATCAGGAGATTCTGTGATTATGCAAACATCATAAAGTGTACTTACACAAACCAAGAAAGCCACATTGCTAGGTGACATAATCTTAGCGACTGCCATCATACCTGAGGTCCATCATTGACCAAAATGTCATCGTAGGGCTTGTGACTACAGTGAAGGCCTGTTTTTGTCTGTGGTCTGGAGGTCTCCTGTCTTCTGCTGGTGTCTGTGAGCTGTGTCGGGCTAACTAGTTAGCTTGCAAGAAGGGCAAACTCTTAGACCTTTCGCAGGTCTATATTTCCCTGGTGGTTTCTGGGGAAATCGTCTCACTGTGAGACACAGGGAATAGACTTTCCGGGAGCTGCCTTCCTGGTCCCCTCCGACTTGAAGGAGGGCGCGCACGCTTCTGTGGTAGCTCTGACCAGGCTAGCTCTGTCTCCCAGCACAGCGCCTGGCCCACGGAGCTGGAAGGCAGATTTACTTGGAAAGAAACAGCGAGCCTCAAACACCGCTCTGCTATTGAAATCCACTACTGCCGCCCTACATCTTCTCCTGCCTTCCTTCCTTCCTTCAAGAATGTGTTTAAAAGGTGCATATGCATTTATAGGTTCATCATTTACTTTCAAATGTAGCCCTGTTTTAGCCAGAGCCAAATTAACACAGGGCTTTTCTCCAGGATTCAAACAACCTCTTCACTTGAGGTGGAGCTGGCAGACTGAACACTCTGAGCGTAAGCAAAAGCCAGCCAGGAACAGTGGTGCATGCCTGCAATCCCAGCACGATCACAGATCAGAGGCCAGCCTCAGTAATTTAGTGAGGTCCTCAGCAACTTAGTGAGACACTGTTTCAAAATGAAAAACAGTGTGAGACACTGTTTCAAAGTAAAAACTTAAAAAGGATGAGGGTGTAGCTCAAAGGTAGAATACCCCTGGTTTCAATCCCTGGTTGAAAAAAAAAGGAAGGAAGGAAAGAAAGAAAAGAAGGAAGGAAGGAAGGAAAGAGAAAGAAAGAAAAGAAAAGCAAGCTGTGTAGCTGTGTTCCAATGTAAATATCCCTGGGGCGGATGATCACTGTTACTGGATTTATAAAGGTGTCTGTGCGGAGTCACTGAGGTGGATGAAACGCCTGGTGTTAGCGGCAGGCGGGGCTTTGGCGCGCTTTCCCAGAGGCTGTGCAGAGAATGGCACAGTGGCGTCTGCAGACCTTCCAGCTCGGCCTCTCAAGAAGTCGATCTGGACACACCTGAGCTAAATCCACAAGTAAATCCAGCCCCCGACGAGCACCGCACCTTGGTGCTTGAACACTAGTCCACCGCACAGCGCTCAGAGAGGTGGGTCTCTCCTCGGGACCTCTTCAGACTAAGGATGGCTCTTGAGTGGGCTCTCTGGAGCTGTGGAATGCAGCTTGGAGCAACTTCCCAGGTGAAAAATGTCACCGGAACTCGGAATAGAAACATGCCGATGGGTTTTGGAGACTCAAAAGGGGGGCTTCTCAGACCTCGCCAGTGGGTTTTTGCCATCCTGGGGGGGGGGGGCAGCCGCCTTTTGAGGGAGTTTCTCAGGTCATTTCATTCTACACATTGTTTTCTAGAATATTTGAACCACTGGTTTTCCAGTCATCATATACTGTGCAATTTTATGGCTGTTTATCTCCTTCTATTTTCTTTTCTTCAACACCCCCCCCCCCCATTTTTTGTTTTTGTAGTACTGGGGAATGAGCCCAGAAGCATTCTACTTCCAAGCTACACCCACAACCCGATTTTATTTTTTTATTTTGAAAAAAAAAAACAACAAAATCTTACTAAGTTGCTAAGGGCCTCACTAAATTGCTGAAACTGTCTTCAAACCTGTGATTTTCTCAAGTACTGGGATTACAGGCATGTGCTGCTATGCCTGGCTTCTACTCCTCTTAAAAAAAAAGCAAAGAAAAACAACAAACTAAACCAGGAGCACAAAGTTTCGAGAAAATAAAAAAAAAAAAAAAAACAAGCTACAAACTGAGATAAAATATTTACAGTGCATATATTTGACAAAGAAGTTATATCCAGAATATGTAAATAACTCCTACACCCTAATAATGGGCAGAGCATCTATTTCTTTTAATGGAGCAAAAGATTAAACACTTCACAAAAGAAACTAGACAAACATAATAAACATCTAGGTAGGCAACTGCTGTCAGACCTTTTCAGTAGAATTACAATGAAATCTTACTTCTTACCAACTCACCAACCCGAGTGGCTAAAAACAGAGTGACAACTCTTCGAAGCTTCTCAGCACAAAGAAGACATGAATGTCTAAGGAAAATGGCCAATTATGCTGAATCAACCCTTATGCCTCGTACACAACTATCTTGTTCTCACACGGGGTGAATCTTAAAGAAGTTATGTTGAAAAGAAATCAGACAACAATCCTCGCTGTGTGGCTCCATTTAAACCAAGTTCAGGAACAGACAACACTCAGCTGTTGGGATGGAAATCAGACCAGCCCCGGGGGTGGGGAGCAGGGCTGATTCCCTAGGTGGGCAAGGGCTTCCTGGGGTGCTAGGAATGTTCTGTGCACCGATTAGGGTGGTAGCTATGCAGGCGAATGTTCATGTGTTTTTAAAAAGCCCGAGCTGGGCATATGCCTGGTATCCCAGTACTTGGGAGGCTCAGATGGGAGGATTGTAGGTTTGCCGCCAGACTCAGCAACTTAGGCTCTCTACAACTTAGTAAGGTCTGTCTCAAAAGTAGGATGCCCCTGGGTTTCATCCTCTGTATCACTAAATAAATACCCAATGAAATCTGTTGCACATTTAACATCTGTACATTTCACTACACGGAAATTACACTTTTGCAAAAATAAAAGCAGAGAGTGTCGAGTTTCCGATCCTCTCTGGATTCCATAGACAGCCGCAGCGCTGGGTCCCTCTCGGCTTTGAGGAAGCCGTCTCTGCTCCTGGACCCCGCTGGGCTCTGGAGGGCAGAGGGCACACAGGAGGCAAAACGCCCTCTGTAAGATGCCAGCGAGAGTGTTCCGTGTTTCGCTGACTCCTGGGGGCTGCAAGTCAGTCACACCCGAGAAGGGTTTGTGGGAAAGCTGGTCAGTCCAAAGCCGGCTTGGCTGGGTGGCAGAGTGCCGAGGTAAGCCGGGAAGGCACCCACCCCGCTGGGTCTGTGAGTGTGTTTCCGGGAGAGACCAGCATCTGAGTCGAGCAGATGGCCCTCCCAGTGCCTCGCAGGGCCATCGGATCTGTGGATCTGCCGAGGACCTGAATACAGCAAGGAGGCGGAGGAAGGGCGGGCTTGCTTTCCCTTCCTGAGTTGAGCACCACTCTCCGACCCTTGGGCACTGGTGTTCCTGGTTCTTGGGTCTCTGGACTCGACCCAGAACTTACACTCTTGGTCCTCCATTCTCTGTCTCTGGACTTGGACCAGGATTGCACCATCAGCTCTTCTGGTTCTTGGGTTTGTAGGTTTGAACTGAGCCCACAGCTTGCAGGAGGCAGCTCATGGGACGTTTTAGCCTCTATCATTGTGTAAGCCAATACCTCAAAATAAATCCCTTCCCAGGTGCAGCTTCTATTGCCTACAATTTCTATGCACAATTTTCTACAGAGGATTGGCTTCAGACCCCCATAGATAGCAAGGATTCTTGGACGCTCAAGTCCCTTATAGAGATGGCACGGTATTTGCAATGAACTCTACAATCCTCCAGCACACTTGAAATCATCTCTAGATGTGTGTGTGTGTGTATGTGTGTGTGTGTGTTCTTGGGGATTGAACTCAGGGGTGTTCTAATTCTGAGCTACACCCCCAGCTCTATTTTATTTTTTATTTTGAAACAGGATCTCACTCAGTTGCTGAGGCTGGCCTCGAACCTGCAATCCTCCTGTGTCAGTCTCTCAAGTACTGGGATGACAGGTGTGTGCCATCATGCCCGGCTTCTAGATTGCTTATAATACTTAATTGCCGGGGTCCAGCCCTCGGAGGCAGTGGGGTCAGGGGTCCGTCGACAGGTGTGGATTGAGACAAGGTTGCAAGAATATGTTCACACCAAATGCAGTGAAGAGCGCATCTGTTTTGTTGTTAGTCCGTCGCAGTTTTATACTTTTTTTTTTTTTTTAAATGAGGCATATAGAACAGAAATTTTTACAGACTTGTTTTTCCAAAGGTTATCCTCAACCAGTTAAGGTTACAACACATATATAAAAAATTTTTTCCATTAGTTAGAATCTTTACAATTTTGTTTAGCCCCATTAAGCAGTGTTCTATCTTATCTCAGGTAGTTAGAGGGTTCCAGGTGGGACCAGGGTAGTAGCTATTTAGATAAACTAGCAAAGCCTGTTTCTAGACTAATGCTTGTAAAAGGTTAATGCATTGGGTTGTTTTAAGGCACTGCTTTTTTTCAGCTAAGAGATTAGTATCTGTCAGGCCACATGTTTTTAAGAAGTTTTCCTTTATAATTCATTTGAAAATAAAACCCAAAGCACCCAAAATTTCCAGAATATAATAATGCAAAGTGGGATATGGCACACATTCCTTCTTTTGGAATCGTCTGCCTTGCAGGACTCCAGCGGACCGAGCCTTGCTCAAGATCCAGCTAGTAAGGTGCCGTGGCACTTAATAGAATATAAATGCTAGCCGAGCGTGGTGGCGCACACTTGTAATCCCAGTACTTGGGAGGCTGAGACCAGAGGATCCTGGTTCATGGACAGCCTCAGCTACTTACAGAGGCCCTCCACAACTTAGTGAGACCCTGTTTCAAAACTAAGAATAAAAAATAGGGCTGGGGGTAGAATGCCCCTGGGTTCCATCCCCAGTACAAAAAAAAAAAAAGAATATAAATGCCATGTAAGTAGTTGCTATGCTATATTGCTTACAGAATAATGAAAAGGAAAAAAGTGTGTATGTGTTCAGTACAGACGCAATCTTTTGCCAAAAATTTTCTCTCCTTGGTTGATTGAATCCAAGAATGTAGAACCCATAGATACCGATGACTGTATATCCTATTGTTTGTTTCTCTGAAGAACTCTGGCTGGTCCTCTAAGAGACATGAAGGATTCTTCAGCCCCACTGTATGCTCAGAAAAAGAGGAAACAAAATGTCAGTAAAGAACCTTGAAGATTTTTTCCTCTTAACAGTGTGTTTGACTTGCAGGGGTGACTGGGAACAGATAGGTTGAGATTCTAAAGTGCCTTGTCGGCCACACTGAAACACTGGGACTCTGAGCTATAAAATGTCTCCATTAAGCAGGTCAAACAACAGGAGGCTTTATTTTGTGCTTCAGAAAATTAACTCTAGCCAGGCGTGACGGTGAACTCCTGTAATCCCGATGCTTGGGAGGCTGAGGCAGGAGGATCCTAAGTTTGAGGCCAGCTTTGGCAACTTAGTGAGACGGTGCTTCAAAATAAAAAGGTTTGGGGATGTAGCTCAGAGGTAGAATGGCCCTGGTAACACACACACACACACACACACACACACACACACACACACACACACACACCCCTCTGGTGGGGTGTAGAGAGGACACTTCTGCACCAACTGTGGAACTAAGTGAATGTAGGGAGAGATGGATTTGAGGGCTATTTCTGAGGTATGATTAATGGGACCTGGTGAAAGACTTGCTCCATGAGGTGAGAGAGAAAGACAGGAATCCAGGATACTATGGAGTCTTTCAGGTTGGGAGTGGAGGCGCTCGATATTGTGACCGAAATCAACAGTAAAGAGGAGGCTGAGGGGTTGGGAAGAGGTGAATTCAGTCCAGGACATTTTTAGGCTTACAGTGTTGGGGGCACTGAGTGGTTCTTGGTAATGAGAGAGAGAGAGAGAGAGAGAGAGAGAGAGAGAGAGAGAGAGAGAGAGAGAGAGAAATTTCAACGCTGACAGGGGAGCCGGCATCGACAAAGATGAGAGACATTTCTTCAAAGGACTTTGCCTCCGGCCCTTTGCCTGGCTCGGGAACGCGCTTCCCTGTCATCTAAAATTGGCTCAAAGAGTACTTCTCTCTAAAATCTCCCTCCTTTTCTCCCAGCCATCCCACCCCCTTTCCCAAGAGCGTGTCTTCTGGAGTCCCGGGGCATTATCTGCCCCTGCGTCTGCCCCACCCTCCCCCCGGCATGGCTGGCTGCGCGCTGGGCTTGGAGTCCGGACTGCCGCAACCTTAACGTCCGTCTCACAAGGAAGATTATGGAAAGTTGGTTTCAGGAAGAGAGAGAGAGGCAGGAAGCGCTTTGGAGGAACTGATGTGCCCTAAGGAAGTCACTTATTCCTACGCAGGGTTGACATAGTTGAGTCCGGAGGGCTGTCATCCCAGCAGTGGATAAATTAGTTGTAAAGGGCTTGTCGGGGTGTGGCTGGGGCAGGTGCGTCCCGGGGGTGCAGCGTTGGGACTATAAATGGTTCCTCCTGCCCACACTCCCCCTCTCTGGCTTCCGACCTCCATGCCGTGAGGAACACAGCCCACGTGCTCCACCACTGAGCCACACCCCAGCCCCTATTGCTAGTATTTTATAGAGTGTTCTAGAGAAACATTTCCAATTTTTTCCCCAATTCCATATACTCCTCTAAAATGACATTCTTCGAGCCACAGGGGGCAGCCCCTGCTCAGAAGGAGGCTTCCATGCCGCTGGGGTTTGAGCAGCCGCACCCGGCTTGCCCCTCGGCCTCTGTGAGCCACTCCCCGGGCTTGGCCCCAGGGCCCCTCTCACCCGACCCCGGAGCCCCCGCATGGGGCGGTGTGTGCTGCGCTGCCCGCTTGAGGGCCACTCTGTCTGCCTCCACCGGCGGTTCTGTGTGTACCCCTGAGATCTCAGTATCTCTCTCTCCTTTCTCCTCTTCCCTCCCTCCTCTTTTTTCCCTCTCCCTCCTCTCTCCTCTCTCTTCTCTGTCTCTCTCTCTTTCTGCCCCTCCCATGTCTCTGGCTACACCAAGTTGACCAAGCATGAATGCCGTCCAATGGCTCACCCAAAGGAAGCCTGTTGCACGAGCCATGGCGGCTTATGAAATAGGATCTTAACCAGGACCTGAGTCATCCACTCGACAAAAGGTTCCTGGCTTCACAGAAGCCGTGAACTTGGACAGGTGTGAAGCCCCACATTCTATCAACCATTTCTTTCTTTCTTTCTTTCTTTTTAATTTATTAGTGCATTAATGCATTGCAATTAGACATCATGGCGAGGTTCTGTGTGATACACACACATGCACACAAGTCTGGGTGGAATTCCTCAATATCCTCCTCCCTCCCTGTACATGTTAGTGAAATTGGTAGTGAGTGATACCTTTATAGATTGTCATAGTACTATTTGGACGGTCTCCTTCCTGAGACCTCCTTCTTCTTCTCCTTCTTAAACCCCCCCCCCCCGGCCCCACAATCCACGTGCACTGCTCTGCAGGTCTCTCTCCAAATTATTTAAAGTCCCTCACGTTTATTTTTATCTCTCTAGTTTCCACATATGAGAGAAGACATAAGCCCCTTCACCTTCTGAGATGGGCTGATCGCACTTAGCATAATATTTTGTAGTCCCACTGTTTTCCCTGCAAATGGCATAATTTTGTTCTTTGCAAAATTCCATCGTGCGCAGCCGGGCGTGGTGGCGCACGCTTGTAATGCCAGCATTCGGGAGGTTGAGACCGGAGGATCCAGGTTCAAGGCCAGCCTCAGCTACCTAGTGAGGCACTCCGCAACTTAGTGAGACTTGGTTTCAAAATAAAGAATAAAAAATAGGGCTGGGGGTATAGCTCGGCGGAGGTAGAATGCCCCTGAGTTCAGTCCCCAGAACCACAAAAAAAAAAAAAAAAAAAAAAAAAAAAAATTCCATCGTGCGCAAATATCACATCTTCTTTATCCACTCCTCTGTTGCTGGACACCTGGGTTCCATAGTTTGGCTCTTGTGAATTGTGCTGCCATACACAAGGGGTCTACATGTATCACTCTGGTATTCTGACGTTAATTGTTTTGGAAAGACCCCACGGAGTGTTATAGCTGGGTCGCATGGTGGTTCCATGCCTCTTGAGGCACCTCCACGCTGATCTCCTGGGTGGTTGTACGCATGCACCAGTTTCTATGAGCCCTGCTATGACGTCACACACGGTGTGCTGGCATCGGTCCATGACAAGCAGAAGAGAGACACAGAGGCACTAACTGTGCATGTGAGGAAACCCTTCTGTGATAAAGGTGAGCTTGAGCGCTCCAGTAGCCCCGATGGAGAAATACCACTTCTGTGCACGTGCCCTTTTCTGGAATCTGGGAGATATCTTGTAGGAAGAAGGGAATGTTTGTGATCCATGGTGTCACCATGACCTGGGGTGAAAGAGTCTGTAACAAAGCCTGACAATCTTTGAACTCACTCATTCACGTATTTATTCATTCACCCATGCAAGTAGTCCCTGAGTGTCCTGAATGAGTCGGGTACCACTCTCTAGTTACTGGAGATGCTACAGTGAATAGAACCAATATCCTTAACTCAACAGTAGCTAACAGAGACGAGAACAATGAATCTCTTTGTAAAAGTTAACGGTAATCCGGCCATGGTGGTGCCTACTTGTAATCCTAGTCTTGGGAGGCTGAGACAGGAAGAACACAGGTTCAAAGCCAGCCTCAGCAATTTAGTGAGGCTCTCAGCAACCTACTACGATCCTGTTTCCGAATAAGAAATAAAATTGATCTGGAGCTGTAGCCCAGAGGTAGAATGTCTCTGCGTTCAATTCCCAGTACAAAAAAGAAAAAAAAAAAAAAAAAAAAAAGACAGTAGAGTTTATTAGGTGCTGGCAGCTCTGGGGGCCAAGGGCAGAGACAAGGTTGGGCAGAGCAGAGAAGGTGGGAGGTCAGATGACTGTGGTCTCAGGGGTACAAAGGGACAGCCACAGGGACACTAAGGCCCAGCAGGAGAAGCAGCTTCCAGATTCAGGAGCATGTTCCATTGAGTTATTTGGAGAAAGCCAGGGAGACCCGGCGCCCCCCATGGAGCGAGCAGAACCTTCGGGGAGAGGAACAGGGCTGGCTGGCAGCAGGGAGATGCAGGAGCCTCTGGCCACGTCCCAAGGTGGCCCCGACAAAGTCATCTTAGGAAGGGCGGGATGGAGTCAGAGCCAGGGCAGCGGGGGAGGGAGGGTGGAGTTGATCAGACGTGGGACCGTGAGCCCCAAGGAGCCTGCACATGACGGGAAGGTGAGTTTCCACCCGGCCCAGGCCGCACGTGTGTCTGCAGCTGGCCGTCCTGCCTGTGTTGGAGTCAACGGGGCCTGTTTGACGTCTCCCAAGAGCTCCCTTCCTCTGAGGCGGACCCTCAAGTCTCCCTTTCCTTCAGATGCACTGAATACAGTCAACTAATCGAGAGCTTTAAGAAACCATTTGAGCCATTCCTGCTCAAAAACTAAGCCCTTTTCAACCCCCGCCTTCTCCCTCCCAGAGAAAGGTCTTCGCTTTCGGGTGAAACTTCAGCTACGGTTTTGGAGGGGGCGGACATTCTTATCTTCCAGATCTGGGGAGGCAGGCTATATTGAGACCTGTGGAAGCCACTTCAGATGCAGATTTTAGGAGGGCCCGTGAGAAGAAAATAAATCTCTAAGACATCACTTCCAGATGGAAGGGAGCTTGGAACAGATTTTGACCGACGGCGCGCAATGGTCTAGAGAGAAGTCATCACGCTCTTTTCCTCGTTCCTTCTTGCTCTGCTAAAGCGATGCCAAAAATATCCCTTCTCTGTGGGCACCATAAATACATCCCTCCTTCCCAAGAAGCTAATCACGGCTCTGAAGTTCTCAATTCATGAAAACAAAATTCCTCCCTATGACTTTCAGAGATCTAGCAAAAGGCTCCCTTGTACCACCCAGGACCCATTGCACACACAAATGAGAAAAATAATCATAACCCGTGACATACTAAGTAGCTGGTGACTCTTTGTGAGCTTTCTTCATTCATTCATTCATGAAGACTGGGCTCCTGCTACCCACAGGTATTGTTTTGTTTATTTTATTTTATTTATTTATTTTTTTTTGCGGTACTGGGGATTGAATTCAGGGGCATTCTACCTCTGAGCTACACCCCCAGTCCTATTTTTTATTCTTTATTTTGAAACAGGGTCTCACTAAGTGGCGGAGTGCCTCACTAGGTAGCTGAGGCTGGCCGCGAACCCGGATCCTCCGGTCTCAGCCTCCCGAATGCTGGGATTACAAGCGTGCGCCACCACGCCCGGCTTTGGGTATTGTTTTAGAAGAATGATGAATGCTACGGTGAGCAAGAAGGACCCATCTCTAGTCTTCCTGGGATTTATAATCCGGGAATGCTGACAGAGAGAATTTTTGGCCTGGTAGAATGCTTGGTGGCTTGTGGGGCAGACCCAGAGAGGGCTTCTTCTGGGGACTGACCCCTGGCTGAGGAGCCGCTCAATGAATGCTCAGACTGCTCACAATGGTCAGGGGACCAGCAGGCACTTGGGGGCCCAGACCACCGGCAAGACCCCGGGGTGCAGCCAGGCCAGCAGGTACGCAGGGTCTGGAGCCCACAGCCTGTCTTCAGGAACTGGAAACAGGCAGCTCTATGGCGATGTCCTGCGTCTGCTGTCTGCCCCCCGACGTGAGGCAGGGCCAGGGCTTCTTGGCCGGAGAGGAGAAGGGGAGGGGATTCGTGAACTGAGATGGGAGAAAATGTTTTCCCTGAACTTGGACTTATCTGTAGTATTTTTGTAGTTATGGGCGTGAGCAATCAACTGTCGTGTGAACAATGCAGGTAGGGTCACCGGATTTAGCAAACAAAAAAGTCTTAGGATGGCTAGTTAAATCCGATTTTCAGAACAACAGATAATTTTAGTACAGTCATGCCCCCAAATATGCGTTGTCTACTTGACATTTAAATTTAGGTCGGCATCCTGCATGTATTTTTCTGATCTGGCAACGTAGGTCATTACATTCCGACTGTGGCAGGTATCCACGCTCCTGTATTCTCATCACCTCTCCCAAAGTTGGAGCCGTTGTTAAACCCAAATGCAGCTTCCTTAATACTTTTAATACGCCACGCACGCTGTCACATAGCAAACTTGTCTTTTGGAAACTTTTGCTCCCCAGTACCTACGTGGTTTCCGTGGTCATCTGATGTGCAGCACCTGCGCATGCTCCCTGTCAGACTCCACTGCGCCACGCCCCTTCCTGTTGCCGCACTTGGGGGTCAAAGCCAGGAGGCTCCGCCCAACGCTGGCTGCTCGTGTGCACCTGCTCCGAGCGTCCCAAGACCAGCCTGCCCCTCTCCAGCCCGTCCAGCTCTTCCTGGCGAATGTGGTGGCCCTTTCAAAGCTTGCGTGACACGGGTGACACCCGACACTAAGTTCGGGGTAGTACTGTGTCCCTGGCCACCTGTTCAACTTGCTCAGGACAGGGCCCAAGGGAAGAAGCCAGGAGTGAACTGAGCGCCTCGGCGGCCCGGCAATGCGTGTTTGTTGAATGACTGAATGAATTGAAGTCAACAGTAGATGCTGCGGGAACCTTGATTTAGAAGGAATGGTGTAACTGGGCATGGTGGTATAGCACTTGGGAGGCTGAAATGGGAGGTTCACAGATTTGAGGCAAGGCTCAGGAATTGAGTGACACTCTGAGCAACTTAGCGAGACCCTGTTCCAAAATAAAGTATAGAAGAGACTGGGGGTGTAGCTCAGAGAATGCCCCTAGCTTCAATCGCTAGCATGCACATGCTCTCACGAAGAAGATAAAGAAACGGTGTACCACACTGACATTGCTTATTTTAAGTTCCTTTTGCCATATTTGAGGATGGACCTTGGTATGTCTATACCCAAATAAAATTAATGTTTTACCTGGCGTGTGAAGTCCACGTTTGTTGAGCTTTTCCACCATGAAGTCTCCTCAATGGCGGGCAGTGGACTGTGCCCCTGGCCGCACACTTGCGAGGTGTGAGCTGGGGACGGGCGTTATCCTTGCTGGACCTCTGGGGACCTCATGGACGGCATCTGAGCACTTCCTGCAGGCTTCCGCGTGGGGCTCAACCGTGGGGTCACGTGGATGGGCGTCTGTGTGTCCTCCCGGCGCTCCGTGGGCATCGCATCCTAATGGCCCTCGTGTCCCAACCGAGGGACCTGGATTCCTGTCTCCCTCCCCGTCCTGTCGGATCACTGCCGAGTAGAGGTGCAGCCAGAGAGGAAGAGTGTTTGAGATACATTTAGACCTGGATGTATAGTTAGTCCCTCTCTCCTCACTTACTGCAAAGTGAGGACCCAGCCTGCGGGCCCCAGACAAACTCCTACCTCTGCCCCAAGGGGACCAGGTTAGAGTTTCTTCGTTTTAAACCATTTACTTAAAGGTGCAAACATGTTGCTTACTGCTGTGTGTGTGTGTGTGTGTGTGTGTGTGTGTGTGTTGGTTTTTTTGTTTTGTTTTTTTGGTACTGGGGGTTAAATTCAGGAACATTCTACCTCTGAACTACACACATATATATGTAGCTCAGAGATAGAACGTCCCTGAATTCAATATATACACCCCCATGTATGTATATGTATATGTACATGTATACATATATGTATTTTTTTTTCTTGAAACAGGGTCCCACTAAGTTGCTGAGGTTGACCTCAGATCACCATGCTCTTGTCTCAGCCTCCCCAGAACTGGTGCCCAGCTTGAGGGTGAGTTTTTTTTTATTTTTGGTACTGAGAATTGGACCCAGGGACATTCTGCCTCTGAGTCACATCCCCAACCCTTTTTATTCATTTTGTTGTTGTTGTTTTGAAATAGTGTCTGGCTAGGTTACTGTGAGCCTTGCTACACTGCCAAGACCGTCCTGGAACCTGTGATCCTCCTGTGCCAGCCTCCCACGTGCTGCATTGACAGGTGTGCGCCTCCACACCTGGCCAAGGGTGGGTTTTGAAAAAGCCCACAGGTTACTTGTATGCATCTCCTGGAGCACCCCCCCCCCCAGCACCTTCCAGCAATATGCTTCACTCTCTACTCTGCTTAATAAATGTGTATCGACACCATTTTTTTTTTTTTTTTTTTACAAAGGTGATTGATATAGGTTGACGTCATGTCTATATTCTGAAAAATCTGGGACAGTTGTCTCCAGAGATGACGCTTTCATTTAAAGACGTCTCTCTGGAGCCCCGGGGTTGGGGGTCTCCGGGTTTGCTATCTGGCCAGATGGGGGAATCCCTGTCAGAGCTGGGGGGAAGGGTCAGGAGGAGGAAGTGTAGAGGGAGGTAGCTGATTGCTTTTGCAGGATCACCAGCTGGGAGGCTGCAGGCAGCTGCAGACCCACGTGGCCGGCCCGCGTGAGAAGCCCGAGCCGAAAATAGCTCAGAGCCTCACAGTCGCACATTTGTTTTTTTTTTAATCCAGCATTCAGAGTGGTGTTGGGAGAGCTCTGAGCCAGCACCAAGGAAGCTGCAATACAGCAGAGGCCAGATCTTATTTTAATCTGTGCGCTGTAAAAAAAAAAAAGAAAAGAAAACCAAAAAACAAAAAACCAGATGCCTGGGTGTTCCTCTGATTCCTCCACCTTCTGATGCAGCCTGGAGTGTGGGTGAGGAATGCCAGGCTGCGCGGGGACATCGCCCAGGGGAGGGGTGTGAGGCTGGGGCCCGCCCCTCCCAGCCCCTGAAGGTGACCGGCCTTGGGTACACGGGCCCCAGCACAAGTGCTGCCTGGCAGGGAATGCATCACACAAGCTCCCTTTTAAGGGAGAACTATGCAGCCGAGTCGTTAGGTGCAGCCAAGAATCCACCTCCTGATGCATACGGTGGAATGGACTATCACACTTACTTAAAAAAAAAAAAGAAAAAAAAAAAGTGTGTGTTATCTTCTGCTATAAAACTGCACGGTTTGCTCCCAGCGCACGATTCAATGAGAAGAGAGCAAAAAAGAAGAATCTTTGGCTCGTCTTTTTAAAAATTCAAATATTCGGGGTATATGCCTACTGTAGTTAGACATAAAATGTCCTCTACAGAGCTCAATTGCTGTAGTTCAGCCGTGAGGGTTGTAGCCTCAGCAGTGGGTAAATTCACTGTAGTGGCTTTCTCTGGGCCGTGGCCTGGGCTGGTAGGTATGGCTGGAGAGGATGAGTCCCTGGGCTTGCAGGCTTGGGGATGATATATGGCTTCTCTCCTCTCTCTCTCTCTCTCTCTCTCTCTCTCTCTCTCTCTCCAGTCTCCATGGTGTGAGAAGAGTGGAGCCTTGCGTTCTCCCTCTCTCTGCTCCCTGTCGCCATGCCTGAAGATCCGTGGTCCCAGCCTCGCAGGACTTGAACCCCAAACTGTGAGCAAATCAGTCTTCCTCTAAATTACATGCTCAAGTCTTTTAGATGATAGCTGTGGGGATGCCAAGACAACACCCTAAGGAGCCTTTTATTGGATGTAGTTATAAATGCTCAAATTGCATTGCTATTTGGAAAAGCTAGCATTCTCCACATAGGAAGGCATGTGGAATTTGTGTTTTTATTTATTGAAAAACAAACAAAAAAAAGGCCAGGTGTGGTGGCACACACCTGTAATTGCAGTACTTGCAAGGCTGAGGCAGGATAATGGGCTTAAAGCAAGCCTCAGCAGCTTAGGTAGGCCCTCAGCAACTTAGTGAGACCTTGTTTCAAAATAAAAAGTTAAAACCTAGGGCTGGGGGTTTGACTTAGAGGTAGAATGCCCCTGGATTCAATCCCCAGTAAGACTCACACACACACATACATACACACACTTACACACAGTACATCCTAAGAAACATATCTGTGGCATTATTATTATTATTATTATTATTATTATTATTATTATTGCAGTACTGGGGATTGAACCCAGGGGCATTGTACCTCCGAGCCACACCCCCAGCCCTATTTTTATTCTTAGTTTTGAAACAGGGTCTCACTAAGTTGCGGAGGGCCTCACTAGGTAGCTGAGGCTGGCCGCGAGCCTTCGATCCTCCCGTCTCAGCCTACCAAGTACTGGGATGACAAGTGTGTGCCACCACGCCCGGCTAGCATTTGTGGATTATGAAGCTCATCCTCTGTTACCCATGAAAGTGCTGTCCCATGAATCAGATAGCCTCTGTCTTTCTTTTATGGGACTTTGTTGAACACCACCCACCTGGCTGGGAAGGAGGGGTGAAGGTGATGCCAGGTGAAAAAGGGGTCAGTTGATGTCCTAAGGGGTTAATCGCTGCAAAGGAAGGAAAGCGCACGCCTGGCACAGGGTCCTGGCTCTGGTGGAGGAGGACCTCTTGGGGTGCATTTCAGGGGAGGCTGGGCCCCACGGAGGTCCCCCCGAGAAGAGAAGGTGGCCTACCCAGAGCGCCTCTCTCACTCTCGGAAGCTGGCGGCTTCTTGTTCTCTCTGAGAGAAGACTGGAGCTAAAAATAGCAGGCTGCCCTTCCCCCGAGAGGCTGCCTGTCAGACGCGGTCCCCAGCCCGTGGGCCGAAAGTCAAGACGGAGATTTATGGCCACCTGGGTGCCAACCAGTTATTTAGGGCTTCCGCGTCAGAGCAGATGCATTTGCTGTCATGTTTATTGTATACGGAGACGTTCAGACCCTCTGGACATGAAGCACAAGGTAGGTGCATCCAGACACAGAAAACGGGACAGCGGAGGCCTGGGCGGCCCCAACTCTGCCATGGAATCCTGTGCTTTTTAAGTATTTAAAAATAGTATTCTTCAGCCATCGCGGGGGTGAGCACGCCTGTAATGCCAGTACTTGGGAGGCTGAGACAGGAGCATGGCAGGTTTGAGGCCAGCCTCAACCTCTGGGCTCGATCCCTAAATAGAGTTTGCCGTGGTGCTCTTGGCTGTTGTATTTTCTCAATGAAGAGGGTTATTGGAGTAGAAGTTACGTAGCGTCAAGCTCACCACGCTAAGTCTTTCCACGTGCAGTTCAGCGGCGTCTAGCACGCTCAACGCCATTGTACACTCATCACCACCACCCTCCTCCAGAACCTCTTCTTCATCCTGAAATGAAACTCTGCACCCAAACAGTCACTCCCCCAAAGATATATTGGGGTCCTAACTCACGGCACCTACAATCGTGACCTTATTTGGAAATAGGAGCTTGGCAAAAAGAACTAAGCTGTGGTCTTGGCTCTAAAGGCACGTCTGCGCAGACACCTGAGCAGTCACGCCCAAAGCACAAAACTCCTGAGGTAGAAAGGAGGAGGAGGAGGACCCGAGCGATGAGAGCCCATTAGCGGCGCCAGTGCATGGTACCCAGGACACAGTCCCAGGACCCCAGCAGTGGTTCTGAGGTGTTTAGGGTGGGCTGCCCCCCTCCAGCAGCCATCCGTGGAAAGGACCCTCCAATCAGCTCCACCGTGAAGAGTCTTGGAGGGCAGCCTGCTTCCCGTGGCCCTGGGCGGTGCTGGAGAGGCACCCCCGCTACTCATTACACAGGGATTCCTTAGCAGAAAGTTACAAACAAGGACCCAGGGCGTCTTGGACTAGTGGGTTGCAGCAAGTGTCAGCAGGAAAGGGATGCAGTTCTGTCAGGATCCTGCTCATCCTGCACTTCTGACTTCCCCCAGGCTTTTAACGGCTCTGACATCTCCTCGCATTTCTCTTCATGCAAGCAAGAAGCCGAGCCACGAACTGGACCCGACGCTGAGAGACAGCCTTCCAACTACAGGTAGCTGTAGTGCCACGATGGGCCAGAATTTGAGCATCCCAGTGCGTTTCCGAGGGCGAAGCAATTGCCTTCTGTGACTGTCACCCATGGAAGGGTGGGTACACTTGCTTGCTAGCTTTGGCTCCGTGCGGGGTTGCCATATTTAAAAGCCTCAAGAATAGTAAAACATGAAGATGTCTTTTCTTTGTATTTAAAGAAAGGACGTGGGCAGCGATGCTCCTCTCTGGTGTCTTGATGGGATTTTCTCAGCCTTTTCTTGGCAGCCTGGCTGGGCTGCCTCGCTGCGTTGTAGGGCCAGAGCTGTCCTGAAGTCACCTGTAGGTGCAGGCGTAGAAGGAGACAGCTGTGAGCTCGAGGTGGCCAGCGTGGGTATCTTGGCATCTGCCTGATTGGTTCTTCCCAGCTCAAGAGCGCTCCTTTTCTTTTTCACCCAGGAAGTATGACAGATACAGACAGGGAGGCTGCGTGTGACCTGGACAGTTCCTCTCATTAGTCTAATGAAGAGTGTGACGGTGAGTCTCAGCCTAAGTCCCCTGGCCTGGGTCGCCCACCGACATAGCTCCGACACAGCAGTGGGTTAGTGCCCCTGGCTGTGAGCCTCGCGATGTCCTAACGTGTGAGCTTCTTTCTTTCCCTGGGTCCCACTGGTGCACAAGCTTGGGGAGACTGATGAAGAATCTCCTGCTGGAGGGGGCAGCCCACCCTGAACACCTCAGGTGGAGCTAGAAGCTCTGTCCACGGTTATGTCAAGGGCATGTGGCCATGTGTGCTTGTAACCACATCTGTGTTTCCAGTTCCAAGGACAGAAACAAAATGCTTATTATTCTCCAAGGCCTATATCATCATCATCATCATCATCTCTTCTTCCTCCTTCTTCTTCCTCCTCCTCCTCTCCTTCTCCTCTTCCCCCTCTCCTCCTCCTCCTCCTTTTCTTCCCCTCCCCCTCCTCCTCTCCTTCTCCTCCTCCTTCTCCTCCCTCCCCTCCCCTTTTCTCTCTCTCTCTCTCTCTTTCTCTCTCTCTCCCTCTCCCCTCCATCCCTCCCTCCCTCCCTCCCTCTCTCTCTCTGTGTTCTATAAATTGCAAACACGATCTGGCTATATTTGTGGTTATCCCATTTCTCCCCTCTATAAATTTTAGTTTCATGTATTTTGAAGCTCTGTCATTAGGTCTATATCATTCAGGATTGTGATGTCCTTCTGAGAAACTGGTGTCTTTATCATTGTGCGAGGCCCCTCAGTATATCTGGAAGGCTACTTTGTCTGATATTAATAGAATTATGACACCTATGTTATACACATTATGTTGTATAGTTTTTTTTTTTAATCCTTTTATGTTCAACTTGCCTCACATCTTTATACCCTATGTGCATAGAGTTAGGTCTTTTAAAATTTTTTTTAGTCCAGTTTGAAAATAGTCTTTCAACTGAAGTTTTTAGTCCACTTACATTTAATGTAATTGTGGACATGATTGGTTTAAGTCATTTGTCTTGCTATTTCTTTTCTCTTTGTCCATCTGTTCCTTCTTTTTCTTTTGTTTCCCCATCCCTACATTTATGGGGAGAGCTATATGAATAAAATAAGTTTTAGATTTTTCAACTTACTTTCTACCCTTTTAAAAAAGCTATTCCTCTTTTTATTAAATTATTTTTGTTTTTTATTTTTAGTGGATTATATGCATCCATGATTTTTTTCTATAATTCCCATTCCAAATGTATTGTTTTGGCGATTGATAGCAGGAGGATCTTGATGTCCACTTAGAAAAACAGGGTCATAGTATCAAGGAAGTTCAGTAAGAAGTGAGCATAAAATTAAAGACTTTGTGTCACTCTAGGTTCTCCAGAGAAACAGAACCAGTAGAATATATGTCATTATAAGAGGGAATTTATCAGGTGGGCTCACACGATCGAAGGCTGAAAAGTTCCAAATTGCTATCTGTAGGCAGGAGAGCCAGGAAACGAAGAGGGCCGAGACCTCAGAAGGAGAGAGGGAGAGGCCAGTGGTGCAGCCCCGAGGCCAAAGGCCTGGAAGTCCCTGGAGCTCCGCTGGGGCAAATCCTCACGCAAATGCTGCAGAACCCAGCCTGATGGCTGTGGGCCACAGCAGCAGAAAAACACACCATCCTGGTCAGGAGGAGAGCAAGTGGGAGTTAGCTTCCCCTGCTTCCACGTCCCCACTCCACTTCAAGATGGGTTGTTCTCTGCTGGTGCTGGGTGACACTAATGGGGAGCACGCCGTAGAGTTCACCTCGTGAGCCAAGAAGCAAGAGAGAGGAGAGAAAAGTGCTGGGGCCCCTAGTGGGGGGGGCACTAACCTCAGAGCTCCCCTACTTCCCGGTGGCACCACCTAGGAACCCAGCCTTGAATACATACCTGCGGGGGACACTTACCCACAGCAGAGCAGAGTTCCTTCGCCAATGTAGGGAGACCACAAGATTTTATAAGGAGAGGGGGAGTGCATCCGAGGCAAAGTCATGGCCCAGAGAGTGACATTGTTTTAGCGATACATGACACGGACAGCCCGGGTAATTTGGGATCACAGTGATTCTTTAGATGATCACTGAACAGGTCATTCTGGGGAATCACAGTCTCTACTCCAAAGAGCTAGTACTCAGGAGAAGGAGACGGGCATTTGAGCGGAGGGAAGAGGGTGACGTGGCTCCTGAAGATGGTGAGACTGTGGCTGTCTGGGCAGAGAAAGGGGAGACAGTCGGAAGGCATCCTGGGAGGAGAGACTGCCCGAGGCTGAGTACCGGGTACGTGGGAGTCTTTGAGGGTGGAGGGCTGCAGGCCCAGAATATGTGGTCGCTTGGGATATTCACCTGGCCAACTGAATCTTCTGCTTTCAAAAATTATTAAGAAAAGCTTACTTCTACTTGCAGACAATGAACTTCAGGGTACCAGGGACCAATTTCAATGTAAAAGTATGAGATATTGAGACCTCTCTCTCTCTCTTTGTGTGTGTTACTAAGGGGTTGAACCCAGGGCCATTCTACCTCTGAGCTACAACCCCAGCCCTATTTTATTTTGAAACATATCTCTCTATAAATTATCAATCACTGGCCTCAAACCTGCCATCCTCCTGTCTCAGCCTCCCAAGTGTGAGATATCTTTTTTTTTTTTTTTATAAAACATCTAGTTATATGTTTTTTTTGTGTGTATATGTGGCACTGGAGATAGAACCCAGGGGCATTCTACCTCCAAGCTACACCTCCAGTCCTATTTTTTATTCTTTATTTTGAAACAGGGTCTAAGTTGCAGAGAGCTTCACTAAGTAGCCGAGGCTGGCTGCAAACTCAGATCCTCTGATCTCAGCCTCCCAAGTACTGGGATTACGAGCGTGCATCACCACACCCAGCTCAGAATATATCTTAATAAGATTTTATATTAAACGTTTCATTTCATGGCTCTTTCTGGGGTGACTTGTTCTTGACTTTGGTCTGTCTTGGGTCATGATGCACAGGAAGCGGTCTCTGAGGCCGAGGTGCATGTCTGGCACGTTTGCTGGAGGACTTCCTTGAGGACCCCTGTGAGGGGCCTGGAGGAAGCAGGGCTGGACACGGATTCTCTGCTCGTGATGACATGACAATGGCCTTGGCTCATTCTTCCAGGAGCTGAGCTGGGCCGCCCTTCTGCGTTGCTCAGAACTGAGGCAGACAGGCAGGCAGGGGCCCAGGCCTTGTAGATCCCTGTAAACCAAGGTGTGGGTTAAAAAGCAGGGAGAAAATGTGAATTTGGGAAGGCGCTCTGACTAGCCTTGGGCAATTTCTGATCTGGGTGGAACTTTACAGTGTCTATAAAAGGAGCTCAACTGTGTGTGGGGGGGGGTCTGGGTTTGAACTCAGGGCCTCATGCACACTAGGCAAGTGCTCTACTGCTGAGCCACACACCAGCTCCCCACCTTTTTAACCTGTCTTTTCATTCTTCTGATAATGATGGCCTATCCTAAACGAGTAGGATCCTAGGTCTAAAACAACTTCATTAATCATTTTCTTGGATGAATTTTCCAACTAGGAAAAGGATTTCAAGGAGCAGGTAACAGTCTGGGGGTTTGCTGTTACTCTGTGGCTAACCATAGGTCTAAGTTTGTGACCCTCTCATAACTAATTCCCATCTTGTTTTTCAATGACTAGGATTCAAAAATCAAATGTCTGTGGAGACAAAAATCCACGAGATCCGATGCATTCAATAGACAGGTCCACAAAGGCACCCTTTGGTGTGGTTTTAATAGCAGGGACATACCTGTTACCACCAAGGCCTGCGTGTCATGGGGCTGGGATCCTGGTTCAGCAAACACTGTATTCAAAGTTTAACATGTACCCGTGCCATTTCCAATCTTTATTCCTGTAAACTGGTTCTGGTACGCATATTCCCAAGGCCGCTTGGTGCCGACGGCCTGAGCAGGGAGTTGTGGTGTCAAGGGTTATGCAGTGAACCTGGCTCCTATGTCGCCAAGCAGTTTTCTGCATCGTGTCTAGAAGGACTGGCCACGAGGAAGTGTCTGCGGTGTTCAGAAGAGACTCCTTCAGATCACCTACTAATAACGTCACAGACAGTGGCGACCGGACACGTTCTCTTTACAAAATGAAGGTTGTTTATTGCTCATGATGGTCTTAACAGGCAAACTGCTAGACGGGGCGACGCCTATGCAGCGATCTTCATGAAATGCCTGTCTAGAGCTGCACGTCGGAGTGAAGCTGGTGCGTGAGTTTTTCCTGCGGTCTCTTCCCCTTCGCTGGGTGCAGAGGATCTGTAGACCTTCCGTGTTGGTGGACTTGGAGTCAGTGGAGGGGTCTGCCCGGGGGAGGACCAGGTGCCCTCCCGTCTGTCCCCTCCACACTCACCCTGGTCCACCGTGCTCAATCACACGCTTCTACTTGGGAAAGCAAAAGTCAGGCACACTGAAGAAAACAAGTCATATTGCCTTTTCTTACAAAAATGAGATGAAAAAATAAATCTAGCACACTTTTCAAGTGTCATTCTTTCTTTATACTTTATATATTTATATAATGTTAAAGCTCTTATTTTTCTTTTCAATATACTCTACTTAGAACTTTAAAAAATAAACTTTCTTTTTTTGGGTACCTCTCGTTTCCTTGTGTTATTAGCCTTGGAAACATTTAAAAAATAACATCTCCCTAGAAATCTTCTGTGCAAATAATAAACATAAATAATATTAACATCTATGTTATACACATTAAAAAATAAAAGGATTTCAAGGTTTTCCCTGCGACCGCAGTCCCTCGAAGGCAGTCCTAGAAGTAGTCGGTGGCCGGCGCCCTTAAGCCGCGCAGGTCCTGATCCGGCTGTGGGGGGCTGGGCAGGAACTCTCCGCCCTGCTTGTCCATCTGTAAACTACTCCTGGACAGCTGCAGGACGCTTCCCAGCCCGCTGACCAGTGACAGGGAGGAGAGCCAGCCGAGCGAGCCGAAGCCGGGCAGGTTGAAGAGGGAGGACAGCGGGGCGGCCGGGCTTGGGCCGGTGGGTTTCCTCTTGGAGTCCCCAGGATACTCTTGTAAAACGTCCTCCGCAGGCCGGGAGGACCCCGGGGCCTGCGCACCCAGCCCCCCCTCCAGCAGGCTGTCTTCTCTCAACGGCATGGTCGTGTCCACTGCGCCAGGCTCCCCGCTGGCTTCTGGGGAGCAGGTGGGCTGCTGTGTGTGCTGGGAAGCTCGTGGGGCGTAGTCCGTGGAGGAGGACTCGGAGGGGCTCGTGGTCCTCCCTTCTGAGAGCTCAGTTCTGGGGTCTCCTGGGCACTGTTCCGGAGCTGAGGTCTCTTGGGGCGTTCTCAGTTTCCTGGAGGATTTTTTGGCCAACTGGCGTCCCAGCTGAAGCTGGGTAGGAAAAAGGCTGCCCTGCAGAGATTTGAAAAACAACCTGGAAAGATCGCGTGAGAGAAAGAGAGTCAGCGCCACCGTGCCGGGCACACTGCCCTCCCTCAGGACTGGGGGACGCCGTGTCCGATACCCACCGGGGCAGCAGTGCGGCGATGGGCGCCAGCAGGCAAATCAGGTAAAACACCGGGTCTCCCAGCAACGTCTGCATGGTCCAGTAAGGGTTAGACGGAGGGTAGCAGGTGGCGCAGGAGGCGTTGTAAATCAGAGCCACCGTGAAGAACAGGGCGAGGCTGAAGGCACAGGTGATCCAGTTGAGCCAGGTCTGATGGGGAAACAGAGAGACGGGGCTGGATTTCAACTGGAAAGTGACAGCAGCAATGGTGACGGCAGTTCAACAGTCCGGGGTGCGCGGGTATGATCTTTTCTAAGGTCTCGGGAAAGTCTGGGGTCCTTGTTCCGGGTGGCTGGCAGGGCTGGGTGGGGCCCCGAGGAGGGTAGGACACGCAGGCAGGGGAGGAGTGGTGGTGGGGGGAAGAGGGCAGGAGCTGCTGGGAGGTGGTGGGTGGCCCTTGGAGCAGGCGCTATTTTCTTTCACATCACAGCAGAGGCAGCTCTGAGCCTAGATCTCACGGGCTCCGCAACATCGGGCCCTCTGGGGGCGGGACCAGCCAGCGGCGCTCACCCAGGTCTTGGTTTCTATGCCCAGGTGCAGCAGGAAGGTCAGCAGGGCGATGGCCGTGATGGGCGTCCCCCAGGTGAACACGTCCACGTCCGAGTCGTAGTAGGCCTGAAACACAGCAGCGCTCCGTGTCAGCGGGTGCCCTGAGGCAGAGGAGGAGAGAGACTGTGCCCGGCGTCCACTTACCAGGTAAGGGATGAAGAAGCAAACCAAGCTCTGGAAGGCGGCGTCGGCCATGTTCAACCAGAAGGCGCGCGGTCGGTATTCCTGAGGCACAAACACAAGCGGGGAAGATTACAGAGAAGCGTTCGTTCTGCCACAGGATGCTTGCCAGGAGGCTGTGGCCCTTCCGGCAAAGGTCAGGGGCTTGGGAGGGCGAGGCCCCTGATGTAGACGGCTGAGTCGCTCGAGTTTTTGTACCCAGCAGACAAAGCTGCAGTCGTTGTAGGGTCAAAGGTTAATAGGAAGTCACCGCTTTCTCAACCTTACCAGGGAACACTTCTCTCAAGCAGGAGGAACACCTGAAATTCTGGACATTCTCCCTGGACTTGAGCCTTTCTGCCTCCTACTTTGTCAAGATTTTGTGGTGGGATCCTTAGAACATTTCTTCAAAGTGAGACTTAAATTTTAAAAACAGCACATTGATGCACACCTATAATCCCAGTACTTGGGAGGCTGAGACAAGGAGGATTGCATGTTTGAAGCCAGTGTGTGGTAACATATTAAGACTCTGTTTCAAGTTAAAATAATAATAATAATAATAATAATAATAATAATAATAATGATGATGATAATGATAAAAGGGCTGGGGGTGTAGTTCACAGAATGCCCTTGGGATCAATCTTGAATACTAAACAAACAAAAAAACTAATTAAATGATGGAGTTTTCTTAATGTTAAGAAGCTGTTGTTCTGGCCAGGCATGGTGGTACATGTAATCCCAGTATTTGGGAGGCTGAAACAGGAGAATTGCAGGTTGATAGTAGCCAGACTCCACAATGCAAGGTCCTCTACAACTTAGTAAGACCCTGGTTCAAAGTAAAAAAATAAAATAGGGCTGAGGGTGCAGCTCAGAGGTACGCCATGCTCTGAGGCGGATATGGTTTGACTGTTTCCCCCAGGGATCCCTGTGTTGGAATCGAATCCCTGTTGTTGAGTTATTAGGATCATGAAGACACAAGTCACCTCTGGTGTTTAGAGGGGGCCTTGGGGGTCGTTAGCAGTAGACGATTCATCAGGCAGAGCCTTCCTGAATGAGTACCGGTGGCTTCATAAGAGGAAAGAGAGACACCACAAGACACACATCTGCATGCCCCGCACACTCCCTGTCCCTTGTCACATGAGGCCCTGCCCTGCTTTGGAACTCTGCCAGCAGCAAAGGCATCACCAGATGCAGCTGCTCAACCTCGGGCCTCCGAAACCATGGGCCAAATAACCTCTTTTCTTTATGAAGTAGCCTGCCGTGGGTATTTTGTTAACAGCAATGCAAAACAAACTAAGCCGACTCTATACCCACAGGCCCAAATAACCTCGATATAGACAAGCAAGGGTTTTCATTATCCGGGCGAGCAGACTCCATTTAGCCCCATCGGCTCCCCAGGCAGCTGGCACGGGCTCTGGCTGGCAGTAAAGACGAAGGGCCCGAAGGCACATTCGCGAGCACTTGAGCAAAGTGCTGGCCAGGCTTTTCCTACCGAACACCTCGCCCCACAGGAGGAACTTGGTACCCCAGACGGTCAAGGGGACGGAGGCCAGCTGAGGATGGGATTCCCCGAAATGACAGGTGCCAAGAAGCCTGACCACAGGCTCTCCAACCCTGTGCCACGGGCTCCTGTGGGGGCCGAACGTCTAGAAGGCCAAGGGATGTTAACTTGTGAGGGAGCAAACTCTGAATTAGGGATTGTCCTGGGAGAGATGGGCACCACGCTCTGTGCGCACAGCTCTCGACTTGCCAAGGAGAGGCACAAGGCTGGCTGGCTTCAGGGCCGGCTGGGAGGGGCTGGCGGTTAATGTCCCAGTCACGGCGTGCGTGCCAATCAGGCCGCGTGTGTCGATGTAAACATGGATTTACATCTGTTTGCTCTTTCAGCGGTTCAATGGTTTTCCTGTGGGTCTGTCTTCTTAATGCTCATTGAATCACATTAAAAAAATTTTTTTTGTCTCTGTTTTCTGCTTGCTTTAGAAAAATCCCTACTTGCGCCTGAGCCATCAGACTTAAGAGATTTGGGGTGGGCTTTTGGGGGCTCTTGAAGGTGCCTGGCGGAGTCCAGGTGTCCCAGATGGTGGACTGCTGGGAGGTGGCGGCACCTGCAGGCAGTGCGGCCGGCGGGAGGCTCTCAGGTCCTCAGGCGTGTCCTCGGGGTGTGGGAGCCCTGTCTCTTCCTGTGCTCCCTGACTCCTGATGCAAGCAAGTGCTCCCCCCCCCCATCCATCGGCCCCACTCAAAGCAGTGGGACCACCTGACCGTAGAACTGGAGCACCCAGACCATGAGCGAGATAACCCTTTTCTCTCATGAGCGAATTATTTCAAGTATCTCATGATAGAAATGCAAAACCAGCAGGGCACTGCAGAGTCCGACAGATGGCATCATTTGTCAACCTCCCCTACACACACACACACACACACACACACAGGTGGGTTCTAGGATTTCCACCACGTGTGCAGGGGCCCGGGCCCTGCGTGTCCCGAGAGGTGGACCTTGGGGCGGGGAGCGGGCGGCGGCTCACCTCCATGTTCTGGCCACTCTTGTAGAGCCGGGGCTCGGTCAGCAGCATCTTGGCCGGCACGTCCTTATCCAGCACCCCAGTCACCAGCTGGGGAAGCGACGAGAAGAGGAGGTTAAAGAAGATCAGGTACCACTGGTCGATCATGGCCGACGCTGAGAAGCCGCAGTAGAACTGGAACCAGAACAGGAGGCCCACGAACATCTGCGGTCAAGAAAGAAGGCCGAGAACGGGAGGCTCCCTAGCTGCCCTGGGAGTCTCCTCCGAGGGAGCTGAGTCTTGCAGAGTTTCATTATAGAGATTGAGCAGACAGGCAGCAATTTCTTCTTCTTTTTTTTTTTGGGTGGGGGGGCGGTACTGGGGGTTGAACCCAGGGGCATTCTATTTCCAAGCTACACCTCCAGATCTTTTTATTTTTTTTTGAAACAGGGTCTCGCTAAGTTGTTGAGGCTGGCCTCCAACCTGCAATCCTCCTTTCTCAGCTTCCCAAATACTGGGATTACAGGTGTGCACCACCATGCCTGGCTAGCAGTTTCTTCTAATGGCAGCCCACAGCTTGAGCCCTGTTCTCGGCCTCTCTCTGCCTCTCCCTCTTCCTTTTCCCCCTCCCTCCTTGTCCCCTTAAGCATGAGGGGCTGGCGGTGGAATTTGGAATTCCCAAGGGCGGCTCTGGGAAGGGAGAGGTTTTGTGCCCAAAGCGTTGTCCATCATTGGTATCAAACAAAATCAGGGTTTGAGACAGTGGTTCGGGCTGCTCCCATTTCAGGGATGACGCAGGCTGGAGGCCTGTGACTTCGAAGCCCCCTGGGACCCTCCTCTGTGCCCCAGGCAAAACCTCCCTGGGGCTCCATCCCTGACCCCGTCTCCTCAGTCACCTACCTTTCTTGATGAGGAACAGCGGCTAGCCACCAACTCCCCCCCAGGGGAGTGCAGCAGCAAGACAGTAACAATGGCGGCATTGGACCACCGCCCACTCAGGGCCCTGGCTGGCCCCGGGCTTTCTGCCGGCGGGTGTGTCACGGGCATCATCTCTGACCCTGACGGCTCAGCAAGTGAGAAGCAGGGAGGAGGTGGAACCGCCTCCTCCAGCCCGTGCTCGGGAGGCGGAGGAGCGGGCGGGACCTCTTCCCACTGTTTCCAGGTCACCCAGGCTCAGTGGTCCGGGTCCATTTAGCTGGGGGCATGGCGTTTCCTGGCTGCACAGTACTAGCTGGGTTTTAAGTGCCTCAGTGTTCTGTGTTCTGATGGCTTAGGCACCAGCCTGTGTGCCACTGAGAGATGTTGGGACTTTTAAAGATGGGGTCCAGGCAGAGGAAGTTTGGTCATTGGGAGCCTGCCCTTGAAGGGAGAACTGGACCTCCATCCCTCCTCTTCCTCTCCTTCCTGACTTCCATGAAGTACTCACACCACATAAAACTGCCGTGTCGTGGACCGGGTGTTCACACCACAATGAAGCTGTGCTATGGACCGTGTGATCACACCATGAGGTACTGCCTTGCCATGGACTGTGTACTCCCACCACAATGTACTGCCTTGCTAGGACTGTGTATTCACACCACGATGAAGCCGTGCCATGTATCGTGTAATCACACCACGAGGTACTGCCTTGCCACAGACTGTGTACTCCCACCATGATGAACTGCCTTGCTAGGACTGTGTATTCACACCATGATGAAGACGTGCCATGGATCATGTAATCATACCACAATGTAGTGCCGTGCCATGGGCCCGAAGCAACTGAGCTAACCGACCAAGGACTGAGTCTTTTGGAGCTGTGAGCCAAAGCGAACCTTTCCTCCCTGTAAGTTATTCACCTCTGGCATTCTGTTACAGTGAAGCTCAGGTGACTAGCAGAGCATCCCTAGACTCATGAGCTGTGCAACTCAGCACAAACCATCCCACCCTTTTCTGCCTCCGTCCCTTCGTCTACGACATGCATATCCCAGGACACTTAGCCACGGGGTTGTCATGAGTACTAAAGCCCTCAACGTCCTCCCCAGGGTAGCCAGAGCCCGAGGTGCTCACCAGTGACACAGTTATTAGCAGTGTCGTCATTTCCTTTGTTGGGGGCTCAAGCAGGGCTGACGTTCTTACCATTTACAGAAAAGGAAATTGAGATTCCAAGACGGAAAGCGACTTAACCATGGTCACAGTATGAGTGACAGGCCCACCTTGTTCAACCACGGATGGGTCAGAGATGGCCCGAAAGGGGACATCCCGGGACACCGGATGAGCTCTCCCCGGAGGATGCCGGAGGCCTGGCTGTGGGTCCTGGCGCGTCAGCTGTCTACCTGTACACCTCAGTCACTTGGCCAGGCTGAGCTCTGGCGCCTGCCCTGAAAGCGGCCTGCTGCGGAGATCAGAAGACACGCTAGTCTGTGTCGTTGACCCCACAGTGGCAAATGCCCTCCAAGACCTGCTTCCATCTACGGTGGGCGCCTCTTCCTGGGCAGCGTCGCCCCTTTTCATTGACTTTCTTCCTCCCACGGCTGACTGTTTTCTGCTCACCCCTGCAGGCTCGGCCTAATGAGTCATCCGTGAGCGAACCGAGTCAAGGCAAAGAGGAAGAAAAATACTTAGATAATTGAGTTGGTTTTTTTTTTTTTTAATGTAGTACCAAAGAGCTTTGTTCCCAAACCACTGTTGCTATGGCAACGCTGCCTCTCTGCTCTTTATGGGAAAGGAAGCCTAACTTATTCTTAAAACTAATGAATTTCTCATGATACGAAGCAGAGTAATTACACTTGAACTCCTCACTTAGCCCAACGCTCGTTAACAAAGGCCCCATATGTTACATGGAATAAAAGCAGGCCCCTTCTCATCCCTGGGCCTCCACCGAGGACAGCTTGGTCATGGCAGGTGAGAAGCAGTGGCCGGCCCAGGTCCACTCGGTGGCCCTGTGTTTGCATCTCAGATGTTGAATGTCACCGGCCTCTCCATTTAAAAAACTTTAATTACTGAGGTCAGCTAGCTTTGCTTAACTAACCCCAGGTTCTGTTTTGTTTTCTTATTTTTATGTTTTTTTTCTTTTTGTTGTTGTTCAGATTAAAAAATAAAAATCCAAGGAAGGAAAATATAGATGACCCTCAATGTATCATGGTTTGACTTACAATTTAATTTTGTGTGTGTGTGTGTGTGTGTGTGTGTGTGTGTGTGTATCCCATCCCTGAGCTATACCTTCAGCACGATTTTATTTTTCACTTCGAAACAAGGTTTAAGGCTGGCCCCGACCCTGTGATCCTCGTGTCTCAGGCTCCCATGTACTGGGATTACAGGTGTGCACCACCACTCCAGGCTCCATTTACAATTTTTTTACTTCACGATGGTGCAAACACAATATCCATTAGGTAAAGATCTGTGGTCCTATTCTCTCTCAAGACACCGGGCAGTGGCTTCGAGTCAGCGACTCCGGTCAGCCACGAGATGATGGGGAGGGGAAGAGCTGATGAGTTAATTGGGGCGTAGCCCCATCACAAGTCAAGGATCACTTGCAACTTGCTTAAGATCCCATTGCTAACGAGTAACAGAAACGAGGCAGGGGGAAAAAAAATGAGACGAGGCTGGGTTCCACCCTGCCCAGCCCCTCAGGGAGACTCTAGGTTTGCAACTGTGCCCTTGAGGCCCCCTGCTGGGGATTCAGATGAGGGGGAGGGAGGAAGATGGACGGATGGACGAGCGAGGGCGGGAACAGTGTAACAGAGCTTTCTGGGGACATACTCCCGGGCAGAACCTCATCTGAATTAATTCCCAGGACCAAACCTACTCAATTAGACATGCCCTGATTGGTTCTAAGCCTCTATATTCATTTGCTACCAGATGTTTTGAAAATTGGGCAAGAGTGAGTGGGTGGGAGAGGATGGGAAAGGAGAAGTGGGTGTCGGCTTCGAGAACAAACCGTGAGAAACATGAACCAGAGGTGTGCTGATGTCAAGTGAGAGTGAGCAGAGATTTTTAAATGGAGTTAGAAAAAAAATATGTACTTTTTAGTTTACTTTCTTCTTTTTCAGAAGAGTATGGGATAATCTTTTGTGTGTGTGTGTATGTGTGTGTGTGTGTGTGTGTGTGTGTGTGTGTGTGTGATACTAGGGATTGAACCCAGGCTCTTTCTACCTCTGAGCTATAACTCCCAGTCCTATTTTACTTATTTTGAAGCAGGTTCTCATTAAGTTGCAAAGAGCCTTGCTAAACCGCAGAGGCTGGCCTTGAACCTGTGATCCTCCTGTCTCAGCCTCCCAAGAACTGGGATTACAAGCATGTGCCATCGTGCCCCACTAAAGTATGGGATAACCTTGCCATTGGAGTTCTGATGCCTAGACAGCTAGATGTATGGGGTTCGGCCAGAAGGTCGCTTATTCGAGTTTAGTTAGTATCCTTGCTGTTTCACTGACCTGTACGCCCTCAAAGGGAGGAGTCACGAGTAGCATCCCAGTGACTTTTCAGCAGAGGATCTAGAATCTCTCACAAGTGGGGCAGGGCTCTGGGATGGCCGTGGGGCTCATCCTGCGGGATTGTGGAGAAGGCTGCTTCCCAGAGACTTAGTAACAAAGAAACTAAGACTATGCATGAAGATCCCATGAGATTGATCAGGCAGGGCCCATATTTAAGGTCTTTACAGAGACAGAACTGCCCTGGCCTGGGCCGGCCTTCACTGGAGGGCCAATTAGCTTCAGAGAGAGCTGGCCACCAGGGGGCGTATCTCCGGCAAGCCCAGGAGAGCAGGGCCACCCCCTTCTGCCAGGCCCAAACCTGCTCCGCTCAGACCTGGAGACAGCCTGCCAGGCTCAGCAGGTGTGTCACAGACAGACAGACAGACAGACAGATAGCATCCAATACAGGCTTCAGAGGGTGACCATACGCTTAGCACTTGCAGGAGCTAATAGAGGTGGAGTGGAGCGAGGCCCTGGGCTGGCCTGCTGGCCCCTGCTGGAGTGGTGGCTCTAAACCATCTCTCAGGCTTCTTATTTCAAAAGAAGACCCCGACACCAGGGTCTGAGACCTACCGTGTTTTTGTAGAAGAAGTAGAGCACCATGTTGGCCAGGCGGGAGTAGCACCAGTGTCCGTGGACAATGAGGAGTCGCTCCAGGTGGCGGAATCTGGGCACTGCGAAGTCGCTGGCCATCACTGCCTTGAGGGGAGAGGGGAGAGTTGTTTCCGTTACCTGCGGCGGCACCTCGCCCAGGGGCGGGAAGCTCTGTCCCCCTCCCCACGGGCAGAGGGAACATGGGAGGGAAAAGCTGGCCTCATCCCTGTGCTAAGCCAGTCGGGGTGGAGTTAAGTGCTGAGATTTAAGTATGACTTGTGAAGTTTAAGTGTTGAGCTTAGGTGTTGAGCTGGAATCTTTTCTTTCTTTTTTTTTTTTTTAATCTCCCTCAATGACAAACATTCAATCTCAACACAGACTCTCCTTCAGAGATATCACTTTAGAGGCTCAATTTAAGGCTTCACATACCAGAGCCGTAAGTGACGGGTTTAAAAAGATTTAGTCCTTTTTCCCTCCGTGCTGTTTTTGTTTATGTATTTGTCAGCAAACACAGAGATGAGTGGTTTCCCTGCCTTTATCCAGCCCCAGATGTTATATTCCTCTAAGTCATGCTAAGATCTCACCCCAAAGTTGGACCAAAGCCCTTTTATGTGCATCGGAGACAAATGTTTGTCCATTCTGTGAAGGGCTTTGGGGGTTTGTTCTCCCCAGCAGAATAAATAATTGTTTTACTATATTGGATAGAGAATAACGACAAGAAAACAAAACAAAGAAACCTGTGTGTTTAGCACAGATGCAATCCACCCCGCAAAGATTGACCACCCGGTTGTTTGAGTCGGCCAGTGTGCAGCCTCAGATACAGAGGGCTGGCGGCTCCGTCCTGGGCCCTGTTCAGCGCCCTCGCCCATCCTGCCGTCAGGACGGGAGCCCCTGGCTCGCCACTCATACATTTTCCTCCCTCTGTGAACCTGGAAAGGGAGTCCGCATCTGACTCACCTTTGCTGACTCACAGCGTCTGGCACTGTGAACACGGGGTGGGGGGGGGGGGAGGATTCAAGTAACCAAGTAACTGGCCTGGAGTGGAGTGAGCAGGAGGCCTTCTCTCTCAGCATCGCCTCTCCCTTCACAGTCCCCTGGAGTGCAAAGCTAACCAGGGCTGACTCTGTCCGACTCATGTGCAGAGAAAGAGACAAGTAAATGCCTTTCCTATTAAGGACGTTAGCATGCAGCCAGGGGCTGGGGGGGTCGCGCTTCCTGTCACGGCAGCTCCTGTCCTCGAGGCAGGAACGTGGGCCCCGACTCACACCACGTGAGCCGAGGTGGAAACAACTGCGCCACAGGGCAGGAGCCCAAGAGGCAGCGTGGGGCCGGCGCGGCTTCCCCGGTGGGATGTCCGGAGCGTCCCTGTTTGCTTAAAGCAACACTTCTGTTCTGAGGATGCATCAGGCAAGATGCCTGCCTTTCCTTACAGTTGAGTGCTCAGGTTTCCCAAGTGACCATGACCCGTGGCTGGCATATGGGTCCAGAGCATGAAGGGACGCTATACGGAGCCCTGAGCCACGGCGGCAGGGACGGCAGGGGTCAGGCCGGGCCGCTGAAGGCGAGCGGGTGGCTGCCCCAGGTGGGAGCTGGCGAGGGCAACGGGATTCTGCTTCTCCTGAGTGGCTCCACCTTCACCCGCTCACCCAGTTCACAGCATTCAGGGAGTAGCCCGAGAGTACCCCAAGTGGGAACTAGGGCACCAAGGGGTCACAGCTGCGACTCGCCTGGCTCTTGTGGGACTTCCAGAACAGCTGTGAGCAGTCACAAAACCACGGAAAGAGGGGCAGGCACTGTGTGGCCGGAGCTGAGGGCTGGGAGCCAGGTTGGCCTCCTCGGCTCATGGCAGTGGGGTGTCCTCTCCAAAGCCTGTCTTCAGGCCCACCTTGTAGTCCTGTTCGCCTACTTTGATATTTTTGGCAGTGCCCTGCGCCGGCGAGGTGAGGGCTCTCCCGAGGACCCAGCCCTGCTCCTTTGCAGTAATGGTCCTTTCTTGTGTGTGTGTGTGGTACTGGGGATTGAACTCAGGGACACTCTAGCTCCGAGCTACACCCCCAGCCCTATTTTTTTATTCTCTATTTTGAAACAGGGTCTCACTAAGTTTCGGAGCGCCTCACTAGGTAGCTGAGGCTGGCCGCGAATCCGGATCCTCCGGTCTCAGCCTTCTGAATGCTGGGACTACAAAAATGCGCCACCACGACCGGCCTCGTAATGGTCCTTTTTGACCCAGCTTTCAGACCTGCTCCACGGGGGGCAGGAATTGTCCGCTAGTCTCTGTGTCCTCAAGTCTGGGCCTGTCAAAAGTGGGGTGTCAGTGAGTGAGCTCTGAGAAAATGAGTAATGGGCTAAAGGGATGAAGACTCGAAGAGCTCGCCACGCCTTTTAAACCCTCATCTATTGGCACGCAGTGGAACAGAGGCCTTTGCTTTGAAGTCCTTCATACCTGGCTCGGAGCACTGCTGTTCTGTGGTTCTAAATTTTCAGGTGTGTGCAATCAGCCCTCCGTGTCTGTGGAGTCTGCACACACAAACACATGTGGATGGAAAATATTTGGAGAAACAGCTGTACCTGTACTGAAAAATGTACAGGTTTTTTTTTTTTTTTTCTTCTTGTCATTATTCCCTGAGCAATACAAACTATTCGTTTAGCATTGACACTGTAGTAGGTGTTAGGAGTAACCTACAGATTATTAAAAGCTTATGAAAGGATGTGTGTGGGCTTAAGATCTATGGGTTTTTTGTGTCTGCAGGGGCTCGGGAACCAATTCCCCGTGGACACTGAGGGACAACTGTGCTGTGTTTCCAGCTGGGAACGTTCCATGACTATTATTTTAACACCACGAAAGAACATTAAAGATCACTGCACAGACCTAGCATACAGTAGGTAGCTAATAAATTATTATGATTGGTTGAATGAATGGGTGGATGATTCAATCAAGGACTAAGCAGTGGTCAGCATCCTGATTTTTAGAAAAAACACTGGATAAGCTGTTCCCAAAAGTCTCACTGAGCTAAAACAAACAAACAAACAAACAAAAACACCGTGACTCCAACTTGATCAGATGTTGGAGACTGTAGTAATACTATGCCCAAAAGAAGCATATTTTAATGAACTCCAGTTTGACTTCTGGAACATGGACAGTGGCAGGTTTCCATGTCAGTCAGGGTGACGAGTGTCCACCTCTGTGGCGATGCCAGGTTCCCACAGTACGATAGCAAAGGCGGTTTTGCAAATGGTGTCGCTAGCGTTCAGGAAGAGTAAATAAAAAGTGCTTCCCGGGGATGAGCCACCAAGAGGCGGGGAGAAGGCAGTGACTTACCTTGCCTCTCTCTGAACCACTGACTCCCCCAAATCCACGGGTAGACACAGGCAGGCCTGCTTATTGCACACTGCTTCTTAAACGCAGAGGTGACAGGCCACCTCATCTTCCACGACTGGCCAAGCAGAAGGGGCGCCCCAGGTGTATTGAAGGCAAACCCCTTCGCTTCGTCAGACACTCCCGGGGACGTGACAGGACAAGAAGCCAACGAGGACCACTTGGTGCCCGGGGACAGCCCTGCTGGCCTTCTTACCTGCATGCCCTCCTGGCCCGAGATGCCCACGCCCACGTCTGCCACCTGGATCATGCTGACGTCATTGGCCCCGTCGCCTAGAAACAGCACAGGCGGGGAGAATCCTTTGAGTGGAGGCGTCCAGACTCTAGTGGACACGATGGACTGTCTCAGGATACTCCCCGGACTAAGTCCTGCGAAAGAGTCGTGGGGGAAGGACAGACTGGGGGAAAGACAGTGCAGTGCCTTCCCTGGGAGACCTGGGGTAAGCCGTGGGAATAAACCATGGTATGGCGTCTGCACTGCTAGCCACACCGAGAGATGTTTCGGAAAGCCGGCTAGCGCTGAGTCACGTGTTACTTCAGCCCTTCCTCTTCAGTCAACCCCTACAAAGCCCTCACATAGTGCCTGCCACAGGGGAAAATGCCATCATTACCACAGTCATGCAGCTACTGCGGATGGAGAGAAAATTGCATCGGGACTGCGAATGTACCAGCCAGGTAGCCAAGGCTACGCCGAGTCGTATTTGCCCGAGCAGTGCTCTAAACTCAGGGAAGCAGGGGAGATTCTGCCCAGGACCCAGCACAGCTCTGCTTACTTGCTGGTCACCAGCTGGTATATTCACAACATGTGTGTCTGGGGAACCTCTAAGGATGTGATTGATCTTATCCAGCTGCTGAGAGATAAATATTTAGGGACAGAGGGACACGTCAGGACCCTCAACACCTCCAGGAAAAGGCCAGCAGGGGTGTGAAGTTGTGATCGCTGAGTGTGGGTGACCGTGACGCAGCGGAAGAGCCCAGAGGACAGCACACATTGCAGACTGCGCACGTGATTCAAGGTGCAGATATAGGAGTCTGTCTACAGACTGTCTACTGAGGGTACTGATTGTTAAGTGATCCACTGACTGGTGAGGGCGCTCTGTCTCAGAGTCAGCTCTCGCCCAGGGGTGTTTGATATTTACACTTGGTATCTGGGGATTACAGAGGTCACCTCCTTCCTGGCCCTCGCTAGGACACAGGGCTGCAGTCTCTGAACCTGTGCCTGAAGACAACACCTGCCCCAGCAGCGGTGGACAGGCTGTCCTGGAAGGAAGCCCATGACTAGCACCGTGTCCCTCGAGAGGAACCTAGAGGACTCTCAGGCCCGCAGTGCCTGCGAGGATAGAAGCCGTTAGACAGTGGCCCTTAAGTGCACCGAGGCTAAGTGTGCAGCTGTTCCTATCTAGGATGGAATTGTTTAATGAGATGCTTGTCTTGCAACAGTCGGCCAAGCTGAGCCGACAGGAGGCAGTGGGGAACCTGACCGCCACCGTCTCTGGTCCTCACAGGGTGGTGAAGCCCTGGGCCAGGAGGCCAGAAGGCCCGCCCTCGCCTGAGCTGACGCTGAGCATGTGGTAGCAGCTGCCCGGGACAGACAGCTCACCAACGTCCCCTCTTCTTTTCTCAGGTGAGTACCGCAGTGCCGACCTCATGACACGTGCCTGTGCCTTGCCTCTGGTTGTTTTGCTTTCCAGTGTAAGCTTTCTACTTAGACCATGCCAACCGCCTTATCCCACTGGGTGTGATATTACACATGGGGAGATAAAATGGGTGAGCAGGGTTTCCCCCATCTTCATAGCATGTCATGGATACTCTTATCAGGAAAGGAGGCCCCACGAGGCGGCGCTGCTGAGCAAGGCCGTGTGGCGGCCCCTGCCCGGCGGGCCTGCGTACTTGCCTATGGCCAGGGTCATGGCCTTGAGCTTGCTCCTGACCAGCTTCACCACCATGCTCTTCTGCAGCGGCGTCGACCGGCAGCAGAGGACGGAGCGGCACTGCTTGGCGAGGGAGAGGAACTTGTCCTCCAGGTTTTTGTCGAGGGCGTAGGCCAGACTTCTCCCGTCGATCACGAGGCTCGGGCCGGCGCCGGAGGCAGCGGGCTCGGAGGCCGCGTAGAGAGGGGAGAACCCCACGCTCACGCTCCCTTCAGCGTTCTCGGGGGTGCGGTGGGAGCCCCTCGTCTGCACGTAGCGTAAGCACTGGTCCAACAGCGCCGCGCACGCTTCCTGAAACAGACAGGGGAGGCTGAGGTTCACCGGGTCACACCACGGAGCTGGTCACCGGCCTTGACACCTGTGAGACGGGGCGTGTGGCTGCCCAGAAGGTTGCCCTCCAGAAACGGAAGTTTAGCTGAAGAGGACGACTCTGCATAGAGAGAAAAGACGAAACTAGGTTCCCCAAGAGTCTAGTTATCACCCTGAGCGGGGTGCAAAGGTTGGAACAGGACACCTTCACGTGGGCTGGCCGGGCTGGCCTCTCACTGAACTGTGGCAGGCTGGGGTGCCCTATCTACACGACTCCGTAGTTATCCCAGGACCTTGCTTAACCCTTCCTTGTTTCCTCTTGAAGTACCAACAGTGGGGCAGAAAGCCCTTCAAAGCTTTTGCTGTGATTAGCCCCTAAAGAAACCTAACTACTAGTGTTCTCCCTAAAATCTCTAATCCCATCAGGAAAAGAAAGGAAAAAAAAGCATTGCTACCAATGCTTTTATTTTAATTGGACGTGTCCTTCCAAACCTGGATCTGAATTCCAGAGAGAGAAAGAAAGAAAACTGACCGAGCAGCCTACACTCAGATTATTTCTAGAACAAACACAACTTGGGCAAGGGTTGAAGGGCCTCCGGTCCTCCACAGGCTTAGTGACTGACTGGCTTAGTGACCAATTCCCCACAGGACATCATGGAGATGCAGTTGTGTTCGGCCAATGCTGGTTGAGGTCGTGTCGCTTCCAGAACACTAAGCAAGACTAGAGGGAGGAAGACTGGAAAGAGGCAGGTAATGTCCTCGGGGTGAGAGGGAGCCAGCTGGACACACAAACACTCAAGACCGCAGACAGTCAAAGACAGGGATGGCCCTTTCTATTTCTTCTTCTGAGAAGCGTCTATAGCACAATTCCCACTAGCCAAATTATGGACCCAACCTAGATGTCCATCAAGAGACAAATGGATTGCAAAAATGTGGTGTATATATACACACGATGGAATTTTATTCAGCCCGGAAGAACAAAATTATGCCATCTGCAAGAAAATAGATGGACCTGGAGGATGTTAGGCTAGCAAGATCAGCCGGTCTCAGGAAGCTGAGGGTCACGTGCTTTCTCTCAGATGTGGAAGACTGAAAATAGGAAACATAAGGCACTTCAGTCAAATGAGAGAGAGAGAGAGGCACCAACAGAATAGTGGGGGGGGGGGGAGCTGGGGAAGGAACCGGGGAGGGAAGGACTGAGGACGGACACAGCTCACATAACGCTCTGCCCACAGATGACGGCATCTCTACCGAGCTCACTAGCATGCGTGGGCAGCAAGTGGGATGCGAAGGGAAGAACCCCAGGGCCGTGTGCACGTGCGTCTGCATCACTTTGACCCTATGATGTGTAATTACAAGGCACCAACAAAAGTATTAAAAGGGATGGGGATGGGAGAAATTGTTATTGGAGATGGAGACATTTGTTTCTGGGGGGGGGGGGAGAGGAGGTGGCCATTGGGGTAGGCCTTGAAGAGGCTGGATGTCACTCAAGGAACACCATGAGTCCCCAGGTCCTAGCACAAGGCAGTGACAAGGCCAGCAGCTCTGTCTCTGGACAGGATGTATAGAGCAGCTATCTATGAGCTCAGAGAGTACAAAGTGGCATTTGAATTGGAAAGAAGACTAGCGGGCTAAGGACACAGAGGGTGGTGAGTTTGGCATTTTTACTCTGGTAACCCCTTGCATGGCCCAAGGTACCAGGGAACCCGGAGTGGATGCCAGGGACAGAGGGCACTCCCGGAGGAGCCTCTAGTTCTGGCTTGTGAAAAAAAAAAAGAAAAAAAAAAAAAAAAAAGAACACCCAGTGATTAGAGAAGATAGAGAAAAAATATCTTCACTTTTCTGTATTTCTTTCTTTCTTTTGTTCTTCCTCTCCCCTCTTGAGCCCAGTCCCATGGGCTTGGGAGGCAGTGCTGAAGAGCAGGGACTCTGGGCCATCCGCTGCCAAAGACTAAAGGAAATGAACCTCCCTTCCTATCACAAGAGCCGTGGTACCGAGAAGGCAGGGTCACCGTTGCCTTTATTCTCTGTCCTACCTCCCCCCAGCCCCCACCTTGGACGATGGTGGATGGTTGAGAAATAAGACACAGAATAAGGTAACTCAAACCCCAGCGTTCTTGTCCAAGTACTAAATAGGGAGTGAGTCCAGGAAACCAGGAAGTGCTAGGAAGATTGTACAAAGCGGGAGCTTGGCTAACTGATCCCATAATGTTCATGAATTCCTGGGCTCATCCATCAGCTGTGCTCACATGGACATAATCCTAAGTGTATAACAATGCCTCTGAGACGTAAACTCTGGCATACACCGCCACCCAAGTCCAAACAGACCTCTGGAGGGCAAAAATGTGGATTTCTAGAGCCAGACAAAGGCCAATCAAACTGTCCCTAAAACGAACATGCAGAGGCTGTTGTAACCCAAACCCAACAGCATTGCCAGCTTCAAAAAACAAAACAAAACAAACAAACAACAACAACAAAACCCGTATCTTCTGTAGAACTTAAAAACAATGCAAGGCTCATGAAGAAATATTCAAAATGCCCATGATACAATCTAAAACTTCCCAGTGTACAAAGAACCAGGGAAATCTCAGCTCCTGTGGGAAAAGATAATCAACAGAGGATGATAGAGATCCTGGAGTTATCTGACAAAGACTCTAAGATGGCCCACATAAAAATGTTCTGAGAAGTGAGTGAGAACATTCTGGAAATGAGTAGAAAAACAGAAACATTTCAGCAAAGATCTAGACGATATATATAACAGAAAGACCAAAGAGAAATTTCAGAACATAGACTGCGTTAATCAAAACAAAAATCTCACTGAATTCCAAAGAATTTATGTAGGCGCTCTGCCCTCAAGGAGGTGGACGATCACCCCACACCTCTCAGGCGTGAGCTCTGCTTTGTGATTTCCTCCCAAGAGTTCAGCACAGCACGGAAACGGGCAGAGAGAGTCCATTCATAGTGGATAAACCTGACAAACACCAGGTCAACATCAGCAGCCACGTGACGCTGATGTGACGGGACGGACATGGCACGTACGTCAGTGTTCTTCCACAACGTCACTCTAGAAATAAGAAGCACATCAGACAAATCCCAGCATAATAGCATCCTACGGAACCCCTCACCAGGACTCTTCAAAACTGCCGAAGATTTGAGGAAGCTGTCTCAGCTAAGAAAAGCCTAGAGAGACATCATGAATTAATGTAATATGAGCTCCTGGGACAAAGGAGGTGAGGTAAAAACTCAAGAAAATACAGCATGGATGTTAGTAAGTAATAACACATCAATGTGGGTTCATGGCTGTAACAGGTGTACTCTGCTCATGGTAGACGTCAGTCCACGGGGAAACTGGGTGTGGATACATCTTTGTATTATCTGCCCAATTTTCCTGTAAATCTAAAAGCATTCTAAATACAAAGTTGTTTTTTTTTTTTAAATTCACTTCGTGGGGTTAGTAGGGGAAAAGGTACCAGGAAAAAGTCAGTGGATTCCAAGACGCATTATTATGGTTCAGATTTGGAATGTCCTCCCAAAGCCCACATGTTGACAGCAGGTCCCCAGTGCAGGAGGACTCGGAGGTGGGGGCGGGGCACAGCTGCAGAGGTGGGCCATTGGTGTCGGGCCTTGGGACGATATATTTCCCTGGCTCCCTCCTTTCATTCTCTGTCCTGGCCCCCAAGACTGAGAGCAGCTTTTCTCCGCATACACTCTGCCTCCACGGTTTCTGCCTTAGATCCAGCCAGCCATGGGCTGAGATCTCTGAAGACTGTGAGCCCCAATAAACCTTTCCTCCGCCAAGTTGTGCTTGACAGGTATCTTGGTCATGGTGACAAAAAGGCTGACCAAGAGATAAATAGAAATAATTCAACCTGGACAGTAGGGGGAAAGTGGAGAGGGAGAGACAGACAGACACAGCCAGCCAGCCTCAGGGATCACTGAGGCCATACCAAAAGACCTAGGGTTCAGGTCACCAGTCTACCAGAACAAAAGGAGAAAGTGCAGAGTAGAGAAAGTGTTTGAAGAGCTAATTGTTGAAAATGTTTCCAATCTGGTAAAAGACAACTCCACAGACTTGAGAAGCTGAATGTATCTGAGTATAAACCTAAAGAAACTCACACACAAACACTACCTACTTCAAAGAAAAAACTCTAGCAGCCACTAGGCAAAAACAACTCCATAGTTACAGAGCAACAGTGATTCAAACCACCTTGAAATAATGACGTGCTGGGATGAAAGAAAGTAGCCGAATTTTTTTTTGCCAATAAACCTGGTCTAAAGGAAGTGTTAGAAGTTCTTCAGTCCAAAGGGGAAAGCATGCCACCAGGAAAACTAGAAAGTCTTATGTTTGTTGATCATATATACATATATATATATATATTGAACTGCCCCTATACCAACTGGATGCCATTGGTAACAAAAATAAATAAATAAATAAAACAAAACACCAGGCAGCATAGCATTAACACACAATCTTTCCAGCCGCACAAGAGCCTCACCAAGACAGACCACACCTTGAGTCATTAAAAAACAAACTTAACAAAACTAAACTAACACATTTCAAAGAACTGAGATCAGAAGATGCATGTTCTCTAACCAAACGAAATCAAACCAGACATCAATAATAGAAAGACCACAGGAAAAGTTCCACTTGGAAATGAAACAAAACACTTGTGAATAATACGTGACTCAAACAGGAGGCGCTGAGGAAAACCTATCGAAAGCTGCCTGAAGCTGCGTCTCCACGAGAACACACCCAGACCGTGAGCTGCGGCAATAAACAGTGCTCGGGAGAAGAATGACAGCACACACTGCTTTCATCAGCAAAGTGTCCTCAAGTCAGCAACCTAAGACTCCCTTTGGAGAAACCAGAGGAAAATAAAAGCGAAACACGCAAACAGTGAAGGTAAATCCAGGAACAGAAGCACATGTCTGTAATCTCACTACTTGGGAGTCTGAGACAGGAGGATGCAAATTCAAGGCCAGGCTCAGCAATTTAGTGAGACCCTGTCTCAAAATCTAAAAAAAGGAGAAAGAGAAGGAGAAGGAGAAGGAGAAAAAGAAGAAGAAGAAGAAAGAGGAGGAAGAGGAGGAGGAGGAGGAGGAGGAGGAGGAGGAGGAAGGGCTGGGGGTTAGTTCAGTGGTAGAGTGCCCCTGGGTTCAATCCCTAGTACCACCCCCCCACACACACAAGGTAAGAGCGATATCAATAAAATTGAAAATAGTTGACAGACTGCTACCACAAGTGACCAAAAGAAAAGATACGAATTACCAGGGTCATAAGTAAAAGAGAAGGTGTATCACTATAAATCCCACAGACACTAAAATATAATCAGGAGATAAGCTGGGTGTGGTGGCACCAGCCTTTTATCCCAGTACATGGGAGGCAGAGACAGAAGGACTGCAGGTTTGAGGCCAGCCTCAGCCACTTAGCAAGACCCTGTTTCAAGATAAAAAAATAAAAAGGGCTGGGGGTGTAGCTCGGAGGTAGAATGCCCCTGGGAGATGGAACCCAGCACTGACTTCTCGAGATCCGTGGCTATCTCTGGATGCCCCGACAGACATTAAGCGTTCTTGTGGTCCAGTCACGTTTATCTACTTAAATCCCTAGGTACGTGGAGAGTACTGGACTGACTGGGCTCCAGTCAATGTATATGCGTGATATGCACCCCCCCACACACACATACATACTAAGCAAATATTCTGAACACGCCGCCCCCAGAGTCGGCATTCTGAGGTCTCGACAGCGGGGAACTGAGCAAGGATGGGTGGGGGGTGCATGAGCCCCAGGGAGGCTGCCGTGGCCCGGAGAGGAGCAGGCTGGCCCCCGGTAAGCTGGCACACAGAGGTGAGAGTGGAGCTCGTGGGAGGAACTGGAGCCCAGTCAGTGCAGTCCTCTCCGTGTACCTAGGGATTTAAGTCGATAAACGTGACGGGACCACAAGAACGCTCAATGTCTGTCGGGGCATCCAGAGACAGCCACGGATCTGGAGGAAGACCGTGCTGACGGACTGCTGCCCAACCCTGTTTTCATGCATGTGACCTCATGAAAAAAAAAATCTCTGACATTGTCGACACAGATAAGATGTCAGGAAAAAAAAAAAAAAAAGAAGCTGAACTTTGCATTAACAGAGCCCAGATGCTAGAAAAAAAAAAAAATGTCAGCCAACCCCACACCTTGCAAGGCAGTGCAACACATCCCAAGTTCCAGCCACACACACAGGTGCCAAGAGGGGTGGCGTGGGTAAGCGACCAAGAATGGGAGCCTCCGGGTGCTCTTCCAGCAACGCCCTGCCGCGGGCTCCCACAGGACAAAAGGGCTCGCACGTGGTGCCCTCCTGAGCGCCCCTACCTGGGACTCGGCGTTCAGGGTGATGACTTCTTCGTCGTGGTCCAGGAGCTTGCAGGCGTAGGCAATGTTCGTGGCTGTTTCCTGCTTGTCGCCGGTGAGAACCCAAATCTGCAGGCCTGCCTGACGCAGTTTAGCGATGGTCTCAGGAACTCCTTCTTGCAGGCGGTCTTCAATCCCCGTGGCACCTAGTCAAACGTACAACGGTGCGAGTGAGCCCCCTCCTTGCTCGGCCCCAACTCTTGACGGCGTGCAGATGCCACGCGGCAGGCACACTCAGGACAGGCGCTGGTGCCGCCCCTCTGCGGTGGGACTCGCTTGGCTCCGTCTGCCCCCCGATGCAGGAAAGCCCGTCGGAAGCACGCTTTGAGGTCACGTGACTTGAGGACAGCGGTGGACACTCCCATTACCTCTCTAGACGTGACTCAGTCAAGAAGGAGTGCTGCTGAACACCACCATGTGTACTTAAACTAAGTACCTCCAATTATTTTGAGTATCACGTAGCTAGCTTGGAACTTTACGGATAACTGGGAAACAAAGCTCACCCGGAGGTGGTGTGAGTGGCCATATTCTGAGGGATTAAAAAAAAAAAAAAGACTTTGAAATTATCCCTCCCACGGAAAGCCACAGAAAGCTTCTGGGGAATGGAAGTCACAATGTTCGTTCTCAACAGTGTTAACCATTTGCTCTCCAAACAGATGGCACGGACAGAGGGTTGCTGGAAAGCAACATTATCCTGAATATGTTTCCCGCCCAAACATATAAAGAGCTCATGAGGTAGACTTTTCCATGTAGGTCTTAGCACGTTAGGAAAAATATACTACAGGTCGAGCACCCCTATCCAGAAGAGCCTGAGATGTGAAATGCTCTGAAATCAAGACTTTCTGAGCACCGGACAAGACGCTGCAGTGGAAACCGCCTGACTTCACGTGACGGGACACGGCCAAAACGTAGGCGCGCCAAAAACACCTGTGAGAAACACCAAGGCCCACGTGCATGCTTTTGTTCTTAAATATGACTCCGAAACTCACTAGCATGTATAATTACAGTGCACCAATAAATATATAAAAGAATCGTGTAAGATTACTTTCAGGCATGTGTGCAAGGTATACATACAGTAAATGAAAGAGAAAGGAATCTTGCGTTTGGACTTGGGTCCCATCCCCAGGATATCTCATTATATATACATGGATGTTAAAAACAAACAAACACCTCAAAATCCAACATTCTTCTGGCCCTAAGAATTCTGGATAAGAGCTAGGCAACCTGCATTCGGGGTGAGGCTGCCCCCGGGTTTTCATCTGTTTCCAGCTTGGTGAGATGGTGAGCTGTAGCCTCGCCCCCTGGGCTGCAGCCTGGGCAGAGGGCTCCCTGCTACTCACACTTCCCTCCCTCTTCCGTGACGTGTTGGTCCTGTAGTAGCTGGGATGCAGCTATGGGCTGCACGTCTGCATCCTCTACGTGGTCCAGATTCACAGACTGAAGCCCTAACTCCTGATGTGAGCATTAGGGTGCAGGGCCCCTGGGGCTGGGGAGGGCGATTAGATTTAAATTAGGTCATGGGGGTGGGGACCCCTGTGGGGTTTAGTTCCTTTAAAAAATAATAATAATGGCCAGGTATAGTGGCACACGCTTGTAATCCCAGTACTTGGGAGGCTGAGACAAGAGGATCAAAGGTTCAAGGACAGCCTCAGCTACTTAGTGAGGGCCTCCGCAACTTAGTGAGACTCTGTTTCAAAATAAAGAGCAAAAAATAGGACTGGAGGTGTAGCTTGGAGGTAGAATGCCCCTGGGTTCAATCTCTAGTTCCAATAATAATAATAATAATAATAATAATAATAATAATAATAATGCAGCTGAGAGCTGATCTCTCTCCACTGTGTGAGGACACAGCAAGAAGGTAAACCGAGAAGAAAGCCCTCACCCCACACTGGGTTTGCAGACGCCTCGGTCCTGGAGTTCAGTCTCTAGAACAGTGAGAACCAAGTGTCTGTACGGCAGCTGAAGCAACGGTCCAAGCAAAGCCGTCCTTGCCCCTGTCCTGCTAGACTGCGGAAGACAGCGGGCACGGGGAGGGCGAGACAGCATCGAGGAATCATACAGACAGAACCGTGTGCATTTCGTAAATACGCCGTCCCCCCTCACACACCTGCGCTGCCAGCCCTGCGCTCAGGAAGCGCCCTGCCCTCACGCCCCCCTGTGGTGGGGGATGTGGCTGGTCTCTCGTCCTGCTCATGCGGCCTGTGTGGTTAAGGCTGACCTGGCTCCCACGTGGCGAATGTACTAGAAGCTAAGTGGGAAGTTGCAGAGGGCCCAGAAAAGAGGAGAGGACATTATCCCAACGCTGTCCTCTGAGCTGAACCCTAAGACCACAGGGTCCCTGTAGAAGGAGGCCAGGCAGGGTGTGGGGCTTAAGACCCGGCTGGAAGGAAGCCATGTGTGGTGCGCTCCTGACCACCCTGGCACCGGGAGCATGGTGGCCACTCAAGTGCTCCTGGCCTCTCTCCTCCCCAATTTAATCTGGATGCTCAGCCCGGATCTGGTCCCTCAGTTAAATGTTTACCGAGAAAGAGAACAGAAAAGGACTGGCAGGTAAACTGTAGTCTGGAGGGACTTGACTGTGTTTAGGGAAAGCCCAAGACGTGGAAATGTAGCCTCTTTTAGAGTTCAGGAGCTAATTGGCCAAAGCAGAGGACTTCATTCTGGATCACCTCTACAATGTGCAGGTTTGAACCCAACCCAGGATGACACATGGAGAGAGAGAGAGAGAGAGGGAGGGAGGGAGGGAGAGAGAGAGAGAGAGAGAGGGAAAAAGCCCACCCACCTGGGCATGGTGTAGGGCTGAGAGAAGAGGAAAGCCCTTTTAAAATGATCTGAAGCACAGTGTCTTTCTTCAGCTTTCCGAGGTAGCTTGCTTGAAACACAATTTCTGTGACTTTGCCGAAATGCCACCTTCTTTAAAACTTGACCCTTGGGAGGGCCTGACATTTCTGAGTATTATAACACCGGGAGCTGGTGAGTTCAGGGCAAAGCTGGGCTGCCGTACCTCCCCGTGCAGGGGGGTCAGGTGGCTTCAATGCAAGGAGAAAGGATCTCACCAACCGGGGAGTTTCAGGTGACATTTAGCAAGGACACTCGGGAAGTTAGCAGAATACTGCCATTTGAGTTTAGGTCCTCAGTCAGAACATTACAAGAAAGAGAGAGAGAGAGAGAGAGAGAGAGAGAAAGAGAGAGAGAGAGAGAGAGAGAGAGAGAGAGAGAGAGAGAGAGAGAGAGAGAGAGAGAGAGAGAGAGAGAGGGGAAAGGAGGAGAAGGAAGGAAGGAAGGGGGGAGGGGGGGAGGAGTAAAAATTCCAGGAACACAGTGGGAATGGTGATCCTTTCTGCTGGAGACATTTATGTGTGGTCCTCTGAGACTATTTAGTATGCACACCTAAAGGAGAAGATTTACACAGATTTGGCTTTGGAATATGAAAAGTACAAATGTCTTCTTCCACTTTCCTCGAAAATAAAGCCAAGGATTAGAATACGGTGCCCCCGTTTCCCCGCCTGTAGATACAGCTTTGGTGATCCATCAGTGGTAGGCAGCTCTTGTGTTTTCCGGCTCAGGCCTCACCATTTTAAACAAGTACACCAGGGGGTAGGAGACGTGGTAAAGTGGTTAACAGCTGCTCGCGGGAAGGAGGCGGGGCTGCTGCATTTGCTCATCTCTGTGCATCAACACTCACACTATGGCTGACTTCAACAGCCCAACAAAGCCTCAAAGGCTGTAGGAAATTCCAGGAAATGTATGCAAAATAGCAAGCGGCAATCGCAAAGCTCTTGAAAATGTATGAATAAGCTCTTGCTGGCAGGTAAGAGCAGGCGCTAGGGCGCTGCTGGTCCCTGCGGCGGGTAACGTGGTTGTTCCTTGACTGACACATCTCAGAGCCCTTTCCACAAGCTCCCGGAGGGAAGTCACTGCTTCAGGATGGTGTACAACATTCTCAGTCAGAATCCTGAGAAAACTTTACTGACCTGAGCCCCACAGAAAAAAAACGAAACAGGGAGTAAGTATACAACACCGCTGTTAAACCAAGTGCAGTGGTGCACGCTGGTAATCCCAGTACTTGGGAGGCTGAGACCAGAGGATCACAGGTTTGCAGCCGGCCTTTGCAACTTAGTGAGCCCCTGTTTCAAAATAAAAGAATTAAAATAAGGCTATTGGCGTGTAGCTGGGAGGTAGAATGCCCGTGGGTTCCATCCCTAATATTACCACAAAAATAGATAAACCAAAGTAAAATAAAATAACACTTTTAGATGTTTACACTGCTGATGAACTGTTATGGTCTGGATTTAGAATGTCCCCTAGACCTCATGTGGTAGACAAGGCAGCCATGTAGGAGGCGGGCTTGGTTGCTGAGGAGGGTCCCTGGGGGGGGTAGCCTTGGGGACTACATAGACAGCCCCTCCTCCCCTGGCCTTCTACCTCTGCTTTAGGCCTCCATGATGTGAGAGCAGGGCCCTTGTGCATGCTCCCTCTCTGTCTTTCTGCTTCTTACCACCATGCTCTGAGCTCCCCCGACTTCACCGGGCCTAACATGGACTGAACCCCTGAAATCTTCAGAACTGTGAGCAAATACATCTTCCTTCCTCTAACTTATGGTCATCAGGTATCTTGGACTACAGCAACAAGAATGCTGACTGAAACACAAACTTAAAAAAAAAATTACAAAATCCAAGCTAGGAAGAAATTCCTGCGAAAAAGGTAAGGGGGTTGATTTCAAGTACAGTAGGAGCGTAGTGCATACTAGGGCCATTCCAAGCTTAGATATGTTAATAGAGACTTAGCACATGGGCCAAGGGAGGTGATGGGTGCCTGAGAACCAGAGAAAGCCAGCAGTCAGCATGCTCCTCCAATCCCCTCCTGCAAACTCCCCCTGGCGCGGAGCAGAGAGCAGCAGAGTGCTCACCCAACAAATGCAGGTTGGTCTCCAGGCGCAGGGCCGACTGAAACAGGAGCTCCTCCCGGTTCTCCAGCGACGACTCTGCCTCTAGGTGGTTTTGCAGCCAGCAGGCATACTCCTCTTTGCTCAGAACCTAAGGGGGACACACTACTGAGTGTGAATAGACACTGTTGAGTGAGTGCGGGGGTCACTGTTGAGTGCGGGGACACACTGTCGAGTGCGGGACACACTGTTGAGTGCGGGGACACACTGTTGAGTGTGGGGACACACTGTTGAGTTCAAGGACACACTGTTGAGTTGGGGAACACGCTGTTGAGTGCGGGGACATACTGTCGAGTGCAGGACACACTGTTGAGTGCGGGGACACACTGTTGAGTGCGAGGACACACTGTTGAGTTGGGGAACTCGCTGTTGATGTGGGTACACACTGTCGAGTGCGGGGACACGCTGTTGAGTGTGGGGACACACCGCTGAGAGTCACGGTGGACGCCCACTCACCCTCTTAGCGATGCACAGGGTGCGCAGGCCTTCCACGGCGTAGAGGTTGAGGTAATTCTGCGTTTTGCTTCGGATCTTCTTCTGATGCCGCCCTCTGGCATCATCTAGGTTGGAGATGATCAGAAACACAGATGAGCAAGACTAGGGCCCCCTCCCCCCCAACACCCGCTGCAAACTGACCCCGTCTCTGTTTCGTCGCCTGCAAACGGTGCACAGGCTTTCACATGAAATTCAAAGTAAGAAATATGCTATTCAAAAACAAAAACAAAGGAACCTCTGTCGGACATGGTGGTACACACCAGTAATCCCAGTACTACTTGGGAGGCTAAGGCAGGAGGATTGTAGGTTCGAGGCCAGCCTCAACAACTTCCCCCTCTAGCCCCCAAATAAGAAACCGCATAAAAATGCATATTTGGGGGATTTCTGAAATCCGTTGTTAAAATGAGAAGCTCATGAAAACCAAAACCTCATCAGAAGACGTCTGGAATCCTTTAGTCCAGACTATTAAATGGAGGTGCGCATTCTTCCACTTCTAAAAAGTAGAAAGTTAATGAAAAGTGCAGTTTCTCTCCCCCTAAACTATTCCTCATTGGTAGTGTAGTCAGATTAAATAAGGTATCCAAATATTGCACAGGACATAGTTTTCCAAAAAATAAAAAATAAAAAAAAATAAAAGATTTGTTGTTTGTTTGAAATTCAAACAACTAACCCTATGTATTTTGTTTGTTAAATCCAGCAGCCGTAAGTCGTGAGGCCTCCGGCCCGGGGAAGGATTCTTTACTATTCTGCCCCATGACAAACTGAAGCCACATCAGACGCCACATTCTCCAAGAGAGTGACAAAGTCATCAAGGGGGTGATCGTTGGTTCTTGGGGGTTGAGAAATCTTACTCTTATAAACAAAGCAGATACACAGTGGGTAAGCAGAGATACACCACCTCTGCAGTAGTACGTCATGGGAGGTTGATTATTTAAAAAAGGCTCTTTAAGGGGGTAGCAATGAAAACAGAGTTGCCCAGACTACTTTAGGTATTTAAGTTTCCTGAAATGACAGACCTCAAAGTCACTTAATTTTCTTTTCTTTTTTTTTCTGGTACATTCCACTTCTTAAATACACTCCCTACTCCGGGCCCTTTTGTTGTTGTTTTTGAACCAGGGTCCCGCAGGTTGCTGAGAGTCTCCCTACATTGCTGAGATAGTCCTCGGACCTGCAATCCTCCTGTCTCTCCTCTGAACTGGGATTACAGGCGTGCACCACCACGCCTGCCTCAAGTCACTTAATTTTGACTCATCCACTCCTGGTCTCCTATCACTCTTAGGAGCAGTGCACAATCCTTTCTCACATTCTGATTATTCTTTGAGCTTTGAGATTAAAAGTCACTTTTTTTTTTCTTTTTTTTGCGGTACTGGGGATTGAACTCAGGGTCATTCTACCTCCGAGCTATACCCCCAGCCCTATTTTTTTATTCTTTATTTTGAAACCGAGTCTCACTAAGTTGCGGAGTGCCTCACTAGGTAGCTGAGGCTGGCCGCGAACCCGGATCCTCTGGTCTCAGCCTCCCGAATGCTGGGATTACAAGCGTGCACCACCAACCCCGGCTTAAAAGTCACTTTTAAGAAAGTACTTCTGTTTGTCCAGGGACAGGTCAGGTGGAGGAGCAGGAGCTGAGCAGGGTTGCGATGCAGCCCGGCTTCCTAGTCCCCCATTGTGACCTGAGGCAGCTGCACAAACAGGCTCCAGTTGGTGACCTGGACCTCTGAGCTGTCCCAGTCCACACGGCAGGAAGGAGCCCGCCAGAACTTCTAGTCTAAACTTCCCCAGTCTTCGTTGTTGGGATTTAAGCAATGCCGATGCTCCCCAAATAATCCACAGCCCCGCTGGCGAGGGGTTGGGACATCAGAGCCCCCTATCTAAACGCATTCTGGTCCACACCCTGCAAATGAGGAGCCGAGCCGGCGGTCCATCCAGAGGAACCCCGAGGCTCCCTGGCGGACACTGCTTCAGAGGAAGGCTCGTGAGCAACACGTCCTGCGGGGAGCCGGGTGCAGGGCGTACCTGGAGAGCAGGGCAGCAGCAGGTCCATCACCGAGTCAGCCCCTTTGGTGTAGACATTGATCTCGTCGGTGAGTGGGTGCCGGATCACCACCGACATCCTCTTGCGGATGGAGTCGAAGCCCAGCGTGTGCAGGAGCTCGAAGGTGAGGCGGCCCAGGTGGGGCAGCTCCACGGACACCTGGTCGTGCAGCCGGTCCACCAGGGCGCAGTTGTAGGCCCGGGCCGCGTACACCAGCGCCGCCTCGTCGGGGCTCTCTGCCTCGTAGCGCAGCTCGCGCTCGGGCTGCTGCTGCGGCTCCTCCGGGGTGCACCGGGACCCCCAGCTGTCGGCTTGGCTGCTGTAGCCGTTGCTGGCGAGGGCGGGTGCGGGCTGGCCCAGCTCCTCCCCCAGTCTGAGCAGCACGCTGTCGTTGGACAGGCTGGACAGGAAGCTGCTGCCCGACTTGTGGCTGCCCTTGTTGGTGGTCAGGCTCCCTATGCTGCTGCAGCCCGAGGTCAGGCGGCTGGGCGTGAATCTCCGGAGGAAATCTTCTATGGTCTTCACGGGGGACTTCAGCTCGAACCTCACCCTCACCTTCAGGAGAAGCAGGCAGAAGACCGGTGAGAGGGTCGCAGTGTCCCTCGCTTTGCATAAATGGCACAGAGGAGTGTGCCCGCCATTGCCAGTTCAAAACAGCTGCCTCACGAGAGACCAGTGTGGCCAGGCTTGGCGGTCCACATCTGTAATCTCAGGGCTTGGGAGACAGAGACCAGGGATCACAGAGTTTTTTGTTTTTTCAGTACTGGGGATTGAACCCAGGGGCATTCGACCTCTGAGCTATACCCCCAGCTCTATTTTTTATTCTTTATTTTGAGACAGGGTCTCACTAAGTTGCAGAGGGCCTCACTAAGTAGCTGAGGCTGGTGGCAAACCTGAGGTCCTCCTGTCTCAGCCTCCCGAGTACTGGGATTATAAGCATGTGCTACCATGCCCGACCCTGATCACAGGTTTTCAGCCAGCCCTAGCAACTTAGGGACACCCTCAGACACCTAGTGAGACACTGTTTCAAAACCAAAAGGGCCGGGCTACGTGTATCTCAGAGGTAAAATGCCCGGGCTCAATCCCTAGAAAACCCAGTTTATGCTGGGCGTGGTGGTACACACTTGTAATCCCAGTATTTGGGAGGCTGAGACTAGAGGATCCGGTTTCGAGGCCAGCCTTAGCTACCTAGTGAGGCCCTCTGAAACTTAGTGATACCTTGTTTCAAAATAAAGAATAAAAAATAGGGCTGGGGGTGTAGCTCGGAGGCTGAATGCTCCTGGGTTCAATCGCCAGTACCGCGAAAGAAAGACAGAAAGAAAGAAAGAAAGAAAGAAAGAAAGAAAGAAAGAAAGAAAGAAAGAAAGAAAGAAAGAAAGAAAGAAAACCCATTATGCATTCATTTGAATTATGTCTGAAAAATTAAAATATAAAAATCACAATTCTAGCCCTAAAAGAATGTCTCAGCAAATTGGATACACAGACAAATTCAGAATCCAAATCACTAAAAAATAGTTTACGCATCACATTAAGAGGGGAAACAAATTTACACACACACAGCTGTAAAAATTTCACAAAGTTCAATGACAGAGCTATGTTGCCATACTTTTTTAAGAGCAAATGTTGATATAACTAAAACAAAAAATACAAATATAACCAATTATTCTTCAATTTTTACAATTGAGCTATGAATTAAAGTAATAGTTTCCAGGAAAGCCAGGTACTTAGGAAAATAAAATAAAATAAAAATAAAGTCAGATATTTGGGAAAAGAAAAATAAGAGTCAGGTAAATACCTGGCCTTTGGGGGTTTTTTTGGAAGGCACAGAGGGTCCGATTATATCAAAAGTGGTTTTTCTTTGGACTTATAATGACTTTACTCATTTTTTTTTTAATTCGTTTTGGGGCTGGGGATTGAATCGAGGGCCTTGGACGTGCTGAGCACATTCTACCGCTAGCCCTGCGTCCAGCCGGGGGTGCGGCTGGTTGTCCCCTACCCCTTAATGGCTCCAGCGCTCTCAAAGGTGGCACGCAGCAACATGTGGGAGCAGCCGAGCAAGCACAGAGCCGTTCACCTGCAGCCCGAGGGTGGGTGGCTGAATATTCTGTGCCCTACGTGCAGCTGAGGACAACTCCTTCCTTGTGTCAGGGTCGCACTCTTGCTTATTCAGTAATTGCTACACTGCTCAGGTCTGACAGGCAGGGCCTAGCCTGGAAAACAGACCCCCTCCAGAGGGCCCTAGTGCAGGGTGGCAGAAGCTCCCCAGGGCCAATGAGGGAGGCTGAGGCGGCCACGGGTGAAAGCGGGAGGCAGCTCCGGCCCCGGGCTGGGGCACAAGGCTGTGGTCTCTGAGCGTCCAGACCCGACCACCTGGGATCCGCAAGGTGCACCGGGGCCTCCACAGACTGGGGTGGCACAGTGCGCTGGCAGCCGCTGTCACAGCCCGCCTCGTCAGCCCCACAGCACCTGCCAGTGCGCATCAGGGGGACACTGCTGCCAGGGCTGGCCCAGGAGCCTGGCCAGGGGGCGGGCGCGCATCTGGGATACAGTCCAGCCCTTGAGCGCCTTCCTGTGCAGCTATTGCAAACTGCCTGCCTTGGCACACACGCCCACGCCGCTGCGGCCTCCTGCAGCCCGGCTTTCGGAGGAGCACTGGACAGATGCAGGATCTCTTCACCCAGAAAACAGCTCCTCACTTCAGAGGGAACCTCAATGTTGGGCTGACCCCCAGCCACGCTGGGTATCGCTCTATTTCTGCCTCCCTAAGTAACTCTGATTCTGCAGTCACTTCTCCTTGAAGGAAGAGGCTGCGTGTCTTTATTAACACTACATACGTTTGCCCGGCACTGACCTCGACTCTGAGCCCTTTCCATGTGCCGGCGCCTGGTCCTGGGCGAGGCAGGGGACGGAACTCGCGTTCCTAAAGCTGAGAGTCAGGCCTAAGTCCAATCACCTTGTTTCAGAGTCCAGGCATCTAGCACATCCGGTCCCCTCTTCCTGGGTGACTCCGGGACCCTGAGGCTCTGGATAGTTTGCCGAGGCTAGCCTCCCTTCTCCTTTGTCCGAGGCCAGGTAAGAGAGGAGACACCAAGGCAGCTGCAGCCTCCGACCCCGCTGTCCACCTTAGACTGGGCCCGGGTGGCCACTCTGCGCTCCCCTCTCCCTGGCGATCTGTCCCCTCCTGCTTAGCCTGGGGCCCCGGTGGCTACTCTGTGATCCTCCTGTCCCAGGCTGGGCTCAGAAGTTATCCCTGGCAAGCCGGGTGTGTAATCCCAGTGCTTAGGAGGCTGAGACAGGAGGATCACGGGTTTGAAGACAGCCTCAGTAACACAGTGGGACTCTCATCAACCTGGGAGACTCTGTTTCAAAAATAAAAATAAAAATAGGGCTGGGGGTGTAGTTCAGAGGTAGAATGCCCCTGGGTTCAATGCCCAGTACCACACACACACACACAAAAGTCCCTGCAATCTGTCCCCAGGATCAGGATTGGCTCTGACCCCAGCCCCCCCGCACCGCAGCCCGGAGTGGCCTTGCGGCACGGCACCAGGATACTGCATCGCCCTCTACAACGCTCCTTCTGAATCTCTCTTAACCCTAGAGCAGGGCAGCAGGCCCACTCGCAGGAAGCTGGGCGAGAAGGGCTTTGAGCCTCGAGGGTCGTGGCGGGCTCTCCGGGAAACTCGGGACTTGCCTTCTGACGGGGCTGATCCGGGGACGTGACCACCACTGTGTTACAGACGGTCAGCGCGATGAAGAAGTCGAGGACGTCGGACAGCTCCGGCGAGAGGTGGGCCAGCGGGCGCTCCTGGTGCCTGGAGACGGCCAGGTGCCGGCCACACTCGCTCACCTTCTCCAGCAGCTTCGGGTCGGGTGTGATGTCCTTCTCCTGAGAAGGCAACGCGGGCCCACAGTGAGTCTGACCAGTGACCGGCACGGGCCGCGGGGCAGGGTTATTTAAAGAGTCTTGCTTTTATTACAAGCTGTAAGCAAACTTCACAGATACACGTATCATTTTGTAATTCTACATTATATGCATTTTTGGGTGGTGGGGGTCTGGAAGCTGAACCCAGGGGCATTCTACTCCCAAGATACACTTCCAGCCCTATTTTAGTTTTTATTTTAATTTTAATTTTTTGCGGTACTGGGGATTGAACTCAGGGGCATTCTACCTCCAAGCTATACCCCGAGCCCTATTTTTTATTCTTTATTTTGAGACAGGGTCTCTCTAAGTTGCTGAGGGTCTTGCTAAGTTGCTGAGGCTGTCCTTGAACCTGAGATCCTCTTATCTCAGCCTCCCAAGTACTGGGATTACAAGCACGTGCCAACATGCCCAGCTTTTGTGTGTGTGTGTGTATGCTACTGGGGATGGAACCTAGAGGCCTTCTACCTCAGGGCTACACCTTCAGAACTATTTTATTTTTAATTTGGAAACAGAGTCTCACTGAGTTGCAAAGGGCCTCACTAAATTGCTAAGGCTGGCTGCAAACCTGTCTTCCTACTTCAGCTTCCCAAGTACTGGGATTACAATATAATTTTAATTGTTAAAAAATATATCATAAGCCGGGCGTGGTGGCGCACGCTTGTAATCCCAGCATTTGGGAGGCTGAGACTGGAGGATCCGGGTTCGCGGCCAGCCTCAGCTACCTAGTGAGGCACTCTGCAACTTAGTGAGACTCGGTTTCAAAATAAAGAATAAAAAATAGGGCTGGGGGTATAGCTCGGAGGTAGAATGCCCCTGAGTTCAATCCCCAGTACCACACACACACACACACACACAAAAAAAAATATATATATATATATCACTTATATATGGAAAGAAATGCATACATTCTTATTATGCATAATAAATATATATGTGGCCCTTGTAAAACAATGTATCTAAGATATGTTAGTATAAAATAGCATGATTCAATCTGAAAGAAATGAACAAATCTATCCTACCACCCCCATAAAAATATGAACTTTTTGAAAATCATACTTCAGCATTTCTTTGCAGTCTTTTTTTTTTTTTTGTCCCAGGATATGCTACTTTTGAACTATACCCCTGGTGCTTTATTTTGAAACAGGGTCTCACTAAGTTGCTGAGGCTGGCTTCGAACCTGCAATCTTGTCTCAGCCTGCCAAGTCCTGGGATTACAGGTATGTGACACGACACCAGGCTTCCTTACAGTCTTTTTCCTTTTCTATTTAAATTTTACATAGTCAAAATATTTTATATGCAAATTGGCAATTTCCATTCCCTCCCCCTCAAATCATTTCATTGTCTGAACTTTCACACGGCTTTAGGAATTATATGAAGACAGTTTTTTAAAAAGCTTCGGAATGGATGGGCGTACCATAATTTATCTGACTGTCTCTTTCATCATTGGATATTTACATTTCTTTCACCATTGTGCTGATGCAAATAATGTATCAGGAAACTTCTGGGTATGTCAACCTTTGAATCACCAAGTGGCGAGGTCAGAAGTTTGCCTACTTCCAATATCCTGCACACATATCGCACAAGGCGGTCAGGCAAATTTGTCCGGGGCAGGCTCCCGGATGTCTTCCAAAGCCCCTCTTCCCATGCACCTTGCTAACCCCAGCGATTCATTTCCACAATTCTAAAACACCCCATTTAATTTATTTTTTTATTTTTTTGCGGTACTAGGGATTGAACTCAGGGGCATTCTACCTCTGAGCTATACCCCCAGCCCTATTTTTTATTCTTTATTTTGAAACCGAGTCTCACCAAGTTGCAGAGTGCCTCACTAGGTAGCTGAGGCTGGCCGCGAACCCGGATCCTCCGGTCTCAGCCTCCCAAATGCTGGGATTACAAGCATGCGCCACCACGCCTGGCATAAAACACCCCATTTAAATGGTAGCCTTGCCTGGGAAACTGAGACAGGAGGATCTGGGTTCGAGGCCAGCCTCAGCTACTTAGTGAGACCCTCCGCAACTTAGTGAGAATCTGTTTCAAAATAAGGAATAAAATATCGGACTGGGAGTATAGCTCAGAGGTAGAATGCCCCTGGGTTCAATCCCCAGGATTGCAAATAAATAAATAAATAAATAAATAAATAAATAAATAAATAAATAAATAATAAAATAAATGGTAGCCTTGCCACCCACAGCGAGCACACAGGATTTGGCCTCTCTGTTCCTAAAACATTCTGGAAGTGAAACTATCCTGTGTATTTTGTCATTCACTTCTAGAAACTTCCCTGCCTGGTGGCAGTGGCCCATAAATTAATTTGTGGGCAGCCGCCGAGACATGGAAGACAGGTTGGTCTATTGAACCTGGGCTCACATAAGTAACTTTTTTCTTTTTTTTTTTTTTGCAGGGAGGGGGACTGGCTTTGCACTTCCATGATGTCCTCTTGTTCTGAGGTTTCCTTCATTCTGGCAGGAGGGGCTCCCTCTCTGTCACCCTCTCTCGGTGGCTCCCCTGGCAGCCACCCAGCCACAGACAGTGGAGTGAGTGTTTTGGACGACTCCCGAGAGTCGGGAGGAGGAGTGAGCCAGGAAACACCCTGCTAGCTGAGCTGAGCTAAACAACCCAGCAAGAGCTTATTTGTACAATGACATGTGGATGCTTTTGATGAGGAAAGGAAACGACAGTGTGAGAAGGCACGCACGGGGCAGGCCGGCCGGCCCCTCAAGGGCCCCGCACACACAGGAGCCACGCTCACCATGGGGCTGCTGAAGGCCGTGTATTTGGACAGCATGCCGGCCCTCTTGGCCCCGGCGCGGCTCCCTGTGCGTCGGTGGGACTTGGTACTCTGCGTCCTGTGCATCATCCGAACACTCTGGTGGCTCCCGATGCTGCCGCGCTGGGGCAGGGTGCTCCCCTTGGGGACTGCCTCCTCCTCCTCGGAGTCGGCCTCCTGGTACCTGGCCAGACGCTGAGCTGCAGGGAAAGGAACACGGGTAAGATATCGGGGGTGGGGTGGGGTGGGGGGTGGGGTGGAGAGACCAAGCCCAGTCGGGGCCTCCCGGAGCCCTAAGCACGCTCTCTCGCTCCCCTCACTGACGGAGGGGTGGAGAACTTTCTCCTTTGCGTTCCCAGGTGGACCTGAGGGGGCCAGAGGGCTGATATTCCCATGCCTGTTCGTGCCACAGATGAGGCTGCGGAGCCAGGCTGGCTTGAGGAAGTTCCTGACCCCAGTGACCTCAGTGGGGTCTCGGAGGTCCTCAGGGAGGAGGCGGCCATCACCCAGGACATGCCTGGCCCTGGCCTTGCACAGGCCGCGGGCTCCAGGTCACGGGTCATGAGCTCACAGGACAATCCCTGGGACCTGAGCTGGGCTCTGCTGGGCGGGCTCAGCTCACCTGCATTCACTGGCCAGTGAGGGGTCAGATCTTGGGAGTAACTGGCTGAATATGCTCTCATGCTCTCGGGCTGTCCACTGCTGCTCCGGGCAGCTCGGAGAAGCATGCGGTGTAGACACAGGGTTGGGTCATCCCTTACTAGAAACACCTTCCTATGTTTTCTGGAGGTGTCAGAACTCTTTGGTTTTATGGAAAAGTGTCTGAAAACCGTCACCACCTTTGTGATTCTGCCCCATGGAGGCTCAGGTCCTGATCTTATTTAGAAATGTATTACCAATACTATATATAGTGTTGATAATACATCATATATATATATATATATATTTGCATTACCGGGGTTTGAACCCAGGGGCATTCTACCTCCGAGGTACATCCCCAGTCCTATTTTTTATTCTTTATTTTGAAACAGGGTCTCACTAAGTTGCAGAGGGCCTCACTAAGTAGCTGAGGTTGGCCGTGAACCCGGATCCTCCTGTCTCAGCCTCCCAAGTGCTGGGGTTACAAGCGTGCACCACCATGCCCGGCTTCAACACTATTTTTGATTGACAAACCATAGTTGTATACATTCACAATATCCAATGCAATGTTTTAATATATGTATACAATGTGGTGTGATTAAATCAAACTAATTAACATATCCATCGCCTGATCTGTGCATCATTTTTTTTTATGGTGAGACACCCGAAATGTATTTAGCTATTTTGAAATATGTAATACATTAATATTGACTCCATAGAGTGACTCTGCTGTGCAAGAGGGAAAACCTGTTCTTCTTATCTGTCGGAAACCGGGTCCCGACTTTGGAAGACGGCCGCAGAGCACACTGTCTGGGCATGAGCCGTTCTTCTCAAAGTTTAGCAGCTAGAGAAGGACCGGGAAGAGGGCGAGGCGAGTTGGGAGGGGCGGGGGGCAAGGTAGGAAGATGAAGCTTGGGACTCCATCACTGCCCATGTATTCAACCAAGTGGACAGGGCCGTCTGCTTGCGGTTTCATTTGACAGCTTTAGCTGTACAGGGAGGAAAGCGGAGGGCATTGGGTCCATACTTGTGTAAAACTCAGGACAAGCCTCAGCTTACCAGCAAACCCTTCCCTTCCTATGAAGGCCCCTTGGCTGTTCCCCAGTCCTGTTTGGTTTGGCTTCTGTGGCATGGTTTCTTTGATGTTAGGAGAGCAGGGTGGCCTCACTCATTAGTTAGATCCTGGAAACACTGCCGTCCTGCAGGGACCCTGTCACAGCGCCCTCTCCTGGAGGGGGCGGGGGTGCTGGTTGCACTCACCCTGGGCTTAATACCGTGGGAGTTCCCTCGGCTAGCCTTCCTTCAGAGAGGAAGGAGGTAGAAAAGGATCAGGAAAGGAGAGGTTGGAGGAGGGGCTGGGTGAATATTGGGAAGGGAGGCGATGTGTTTCTCTCCAGCTCTCAGGAACATCATGTTCCAAGCGAAAGAATGTGGCTCTAGCTACCCGATGCCCTTTGAGAGTTGCCAGCAGGTCGCACGAAGACAGATGGGTGACATCAGGGGCACCCCTTTGTCCCCTGGGGTGGCTGAGCGCAGTGTCGGTGGGCCTTGGGGCGGCTCCTCAAGGGTGCCCTGCCTGGCTGCCACACTTGCCTGGCAGAGGAGAGCTGAGCCACACACCCAGCCTTCCGGACGCCAACCCCAGCAGGGCAGAGTCAGGCTTTTCTATAAATAGTGCCGGGCTGGAGGCTCCCGAGGCACTCCGGCAGCCTCGTTTATGCTGCCTTGAAAATCAGCAATCCCTGAAGCTGGTGTGTGTGTGTGTGTGTGTGTGTGTGTGTGTGTGTGTGTGTGTGTGCGCACGCGCGTGCGCGCATGTATCTCCATGACATTCCTGGATACAGCAGTTTTCTGGTCCAGCCCAGTTAGGAATCCCCGCCCCCACCCGCCAGGACTCACCGTTTGCATCATGTGAATATTCGATGCCAGACACAGTGCATCTTCGGAAAACCATCTTATTCTCAGTCAAAGTGCCAGTTTTGTCTGAGAAGATGTACTGGATCTGCCCCAAGTCCTCCGTGATGTTCAGGGCTCTGCACTGCAGCTGGGAGTCTGTCTCTTCGTCGTACAGGTCTACGTCCTGGTGAATGAAGTATACTTGGCACACCTTGACAATTTCAATGGAAACGTACAAGGAAATGGGGATCAAAACCTAGAAGACACGAGGCAGACGGGGTGAACTGAGGCCCGGCGGATGCAGAGTTTGTCCAAACTAGTTAAATGACAAATGACTACGACCAGGAGGAAGAGGGGCTGTACTGTACCTTGACGAGCTTACACGGGTTGGTCTAGAATCGCTATTGGGAAGGGATTAGAGTATTGGTAAAGAGATTAAAGTAGGAGGGCAGGAATCCACCACCGTGTCGGGAGTAGGACCGTGGCTTGGGCAGAAGCATTTTCGTATTACTAAATTGTGCTTGAGAGGCTAGGAAAGGAAAGAGAGAAAAGAGAAAAAAATATAGATATATATTGTACAGTCAGAGTCCTTGCAAGCAAAGTGACCTCTAACCAGAGCGGCCCTTGACCCCGTGACCAACCTGCCCATCCCCTGTGGAGGGGACCCACAGGTCAGGCAACAGCTGGAAACAGAAAAGAGGCTTTTGTAGAGACAGATTTTGTGTGGAAGCACGATTTCTGGAATCTCGTATAGTTTAGAGCTAAAGAAATGAAAGCTTTCAGAAAAATATTCACAGTTATGTCCTGATTAATTTAAGACGAGTTTCCTTGAAATTAATGTTTGTCTACTTCACAGAGTCAAATATGTACCAACGAATATATATGAGCCCAGATATGTATTCAGACTAGCTGGGTTCTCCTGGTAACTTAATTATGTCACTATAACATCAATTATTATCCTAACTCAAGGCTGGAATAAAATTTGCATTTTGTAAGAAAAAAAACCAATTTGGAAAGTTAAATAAAGCTCTTTCCTGTGTATGAAGTGCATATAGGAGAAACGCTTTTGTCTTAGGTGAGCTAAGGGTATGTTCTCAAAAAGGTAACCCACCCTCACTGCCCCTTCTCTCCCTTTAGGGAGCTCTAGGACCATCCCCACTTTTTTGATATTGGGAATTGAACCCAGGGGTGTTCTACCTCTTAGCTACACCCACAGCCCTTTTTTTTTTTTTTTTTTTTTTTTTTTTTTTTTTTTTTTTTTTTTTTTTTTTTTTTTTTTTTTTTTTTTTTTTTGCGGTACAGGGAATTGAACTCAGAGGCATTCTACCTCTGAGCTATACCCCCAGCCCTATTTTTTATTCTTTATTTTGAAACCGAGTCTCACTAAGTTGCAGAGGGCCTCACTAGGTAGCTGAGGCTGGCCGCGAACCCGGATCCTCTGGTCTCAGCCTCCCGAATGCTGGGATTACAGGGTTTTATTAAGTTGCTGAGGGTCTTGCCAAGTTGGTGAGGCTGGCCTTGAACCTGTGATCCTCCTGTTTCAGTCTCCCAACTAATGGGATGACCAGGCGTGTGCCACCACTCCAGACTCTATCCTCACTCTTTAGAAAACCTTTCTAGACATAGGTTCTCAGTTAGTGACTGGGAGTTGGCAGGGGGGTATGTGAATGAATGTCAATAGCAGTAGTAGTAGTAATAATAATAATTATGATGATGATTATGATATGGAAGGAGAGGATGACCACTGATGACTACCATGTGAGAGCCCGGATTGAGTCCTGGAACAGCAGAAGCACAGTAGTGGAAAGATGAGCAGGCTCTGAATGAGGCCATGTGGAGTTTGTGTCACAGCAAAGTATCTAAGTTGCTTTCTTAGGTTTTACAAACCTATCACGGTACTGTAATATGTTCACCTGAGGAGAAACTGAGTGAGGATGCATGTAAACTCCATCTTTGCAACTTTTCTGTAAATCTTACAATTGCTTCAAAATAAAATTGTTATTATTATTATTATTATTTTTTTTTAAAGTAATTGGGGCTGGGGCTGGGGCTGGGGCTGGGGCTGTAGCTCAGAGGTAGAGTGCTGGCCTGGCCCGAGTGAGGCCCTGGATTCTTTCTCTAGCACCACAAAACAAACAAACGAACGAATAGTAAAGGAAAATAATGACATTGAAAACAGTGACCCAAGTCAAGCCTTCAAAGCACTACGCATCTTAAGAAAAGCAAAGGATAACTTTAACGTGAAAACTTCCCAAGGAAAACCCCTCTGAATAGTGGAGAAATAAAAAGCGACCCAGAGATATCTGTGGTCCTCCTAGATGCAGGAATCACGGAACATTCTTAGCGGAGTGTGGTGACGTTTTTAAGTCCTCTTGGGGAAAGCCGAGCAATCATCATATGGGGCTTGGTGCCGTTACCTGCAGAACTATTATCATCGTCAGAAACGAGTAAACCGCGGCCGTGACCGGGGACATGGCGCTGCCGTCAGACTCGGGGACGTCAAACAGTGCCTTCTTCTCTTGGTACCGCTGCACCCACAGTCCATGTCCTGCCGCCACGTGCAAAGAGAAACGTCACTCATGCGACAGGAAAGTAAGAACCCTGCCGGGACAAACTGAGGTAAAACCTTATGATGGCCGGCCGTGGTGGCGCACGCTTGTAATCCCAGCATTTGGGAGACTGAGACCGGAGGATCCGGGTTCATGGCCAGCCTCAGCTACCTAGTGAGGCACTCTGCAACTTAGTGAGACTCGGTTTCAAAATAAAGAACAAAAAATAGGGCTGGGGGTATAGCTCGGAGGTAGAATGCCCCTGAGTTCAATCCCCAGTACTGCAAAAAAA
>PVLC010000685.1:0-21086 GCA_004027655.1 Graphiurus murinus
CATAAACTCCAGAGAATACCGTTTATTAATTTATAGTCTTTTGCTAATGTGTTTAGGACTAGAGCTGTAAATTGGGTTCCTACATGCTATGATGGCATTTACATCCAATACCCAGAGAAAGATGTATGATTTCTCCTTAGGTGGCCATCATTACATTTTTACTGGACCTCATAAGCTATTCAAAGAAAATAGGAGATGGGAGAAGGTAAAATAGTTACAATAATAGAAACTTTGGGAAAAGTGGAGATGTCACTGTGAACTGAAAGGTTCGTGCTTCATGGAGCTGAAAGAGTATGGCAAATTTTCCTTTAAAATGTACCTGTGTAGCTTCTAGGCAATTTCCCAATTTTTTTTGTTTGTTTTGTTTTGTTTTCTATATTTACTGCTTCATGATTAGATAGAAAAGTAGTTATACTTTTAGTTAACTATCATTTTTTTTATATATGGGTGTGTATATACATCTTTTTGTATATGTTTATATATGTGTATACACACACTTCTCTTCCATTATCTCTTATTGTTGATTATATGATTGAATGATTTTATTTCTTTTCAATGTTTTCCACTTAATTTTTTCTCTAATAAATTTAGAAATTAAGGTTTGTTATGGATAAATAAATGTTCTCAAAACCTGAAGAAAATGAGTGAATTACTGTATCCAACACTTATAAGTATAGATTGTTAATGAAATTTTAGAGTAACAATTGTATAAATCACCATTGATCCTAATTACAGCATCAAACATAAAGCATATAAGCTATTAAGTACACTTACATAACTTGTATGCATTTTGGTAAGAAAATAGCCATTCCAGTAATATGCATAAAACTTTTATTTGTGTATTCTTTTATCCTTGCAATAGCTTTATGAGGTAGAAATTTTTAAATCTGTAAATAGAAATTATTTAATCATGTAAGGAAGAATTAGATATTCAGAGAGGTGACTTTAAATTACATGATAATTACTTTTCCAATAGTAAGCAAAACCTAGGTACGGCAAATCATTATTGAAATTAAGTAGATGCCAACTCTCTCTATAATTATGGCTCTTGGATTCACCAAAGTAGACTTACACTGTGGTGTGGTTCTACAGCAGATCCATGAGTCCTGTTTTGTTCTTAGGTAATGGGAAGATATCAAGAATGAATGTTTGTTAATAGCATTTTAACAAACAAAAGAGGAAGCAAAAATTATTTTCAGTGAATCTATGATACAGTACCCTAGATGAAATAGATCACAGCAAAAGCTAAATGGGGATTCCATCTAAGGGCCCATCCAGTGCATGTTAGTGCACCCACTGTCTCTTGCCAAGAACTGATTTTGTATATTAAAAAGGTTTGCATTGAACTCCAAGGAAAGTGTTATATAGAGATAACTAAATATACATTTATTATTTTGGTTATTTATAGTTATTATCCACAGACATTTCTTCTTGTGTTAAAGTGGGGGAACATGTTCTATATTCTGAATACAAATTTAAATGCATCCTGTAAATATCCTCATATGCTTGCATTGAGGAAAATCCTTGTACTTGGTTATATTTGCACTCCCTAAAATTCTACCCGATTTCTCCTTTTCACAGCTGTGCCAAGTTCACTGTGTGTCTCTATCTCTGTGTCTTTTCTCTTTTTCTCATAAGCATACCAGTTGTGTTGATTTAGAATCTCCTCTTGTTAACTTCATTACATTTCCAATGACTATTTCCAAATAAGATGGCATTTGTGAGCATCAGAAATTAAGACATCAAAATATCTTTTTTGAGAGACACAATTCACCCTTTGAGAGTGAGTAAATTGATTACTATTTAATTGAAGAAATGGAACCATTTTGAGGAATAAGGGATTTATTGTACAGATTTTATTTTCTAATCATGGGACCAGGTTAGGCCACTGTTGTCTCTGTATCTCGTGATGGGACTACTGTTAGTAGTATAAGCAGCTGGGAAGGAAAATGGATATAGAGTTGAAGAGAATCTGAACCTGCCAGCACTTTGGCACCCCAGGGAAAATTGAAACCCATGTCTATCTCATGCCTCTGTGCCTCCAGTGTCGATGATGTGGGTAACCTGCCAGGGAAGCAAGTGTGCTTCACCCTAAATTCCATGCAACATTTGCCCAAGATGCAGAGAAGTGGAAAGAGGGATCTTGCAGGAGGAATTGTGGGTTAGGATTTGAGGAAGCTGATGGAGTTCCTTCATATTAAGTGGGAGCTTGGAAGAGTGACAGCACTAACTGTTCATTGAGAATGTCTGCGAGCAGAGGGAGTCTGGCGATCTCCCAGTCTCCAGCCATAAACTTGGCTCCTGCTTTCCCTCCATTATCCAACTTTTTTGTAGATTTCCCTCATGGTTAACTTTTACATAGACACAAAGAGGAAAGGACATTTTGGGATTTGTCGTTCTAATTTAGCTACCAAGATACAGTACAAAGCTCCAACAGTCCAACCTTACCAAGTTGGCATTGATAACAACTTCTACAACAATTCATAACTTCAAAAATACAATAGAAAAATAATTATTTTGCCTTTTAATTCATCAGTTAATGTTCATTTCTTGTCTAGCTGGGCCACATTCCTTCTGTGGTATGATATAACTTCAATTCTGAAATATGGGGTGAATTATTATAAAACTACTTATATTTGATGGTAGGTGGTGGGAAAGGGAAGGGAAAAGATAACTTTACTATATACAGAAATACATTAATATGAAAATGAAGAAAAAATACTGTATTATTTTTGCAACTAGCCACATGGTTGTAGCTGATATCTATAACTTCCTTCTCCCACAATGCAATCCGTATCTTCTTTGTATTAGCAAGCACCATGGGTGCTCATTTTTCACCTAGTGAAGTAAACCAAACACTAACTATTTTTAAATTAAATATGTTTTTCTTCCAGTTTCGGGGGATAAACCTAGCGTCTCATGCATGCTTGGCAAATGCTTTACCATTGAGCTACATCCTTGGCCCTTTTTATTACTTCTTAAATCTTTTTTTTTTTTTTTGCAGAACTGGGGGTTGAACCTGGGGACATTCTTCCTCTGAGCTGCACACCCAGCCCTATTTTTTATTCTTTGTTTTCTTTTTTCTTTTTTTTTGTGGTACTGGGGATTGAACCCAGGAGCATTCTACATTCAAGCTACACCCCGGTCCTATTGTTTATTCTTTATTTTGAAACAGGATCTCACTAACTTGTGGAGGACCTCACTAAGTAGCTGAGGCTGGCTGTGAACCCAGATCCTCCAGTCTCATCCTTGGTAAGTACTAGGATTACAAGCACGCACCACCCACCTGGCACTTTTTAAATCTTAAGGCAAGGTCTTATTAAGTTATCTAAGCTGGCCTGAAACGTGTAATCCTCTTGCCTGAGCAAGTATCTGGGATTATGAGTGTGTGTCACTGCAACCAGTCAAACATTGATTCTAAAAGTGTTTTGCCCATTATTAGTAATGACTGCTTTGAGCTATAGTTTCCTACTGACTTTTGTCACATAACAAGGGAGTTCTAAGAGGCATTCCAGGCAATCTTTTGTATTAGGACTATACTCCTCCTCACCCATGGAGTGCTGGTGGCAGTCCAATTTCCTCTTGGTATTTACAATTTTCATCTAATATAGTATAGTAGCCTCTTGTTGGCTTGTTAATTCACTGGTGTGAGGAGGCCAAGGTGGCCAGGTGGCTGTTTCAACTTTTAATTTAATAAACCTATTGCTATGGCTACTAGTTTCAAAATTGTGCCACTGAGAAACAAGATTTCTGGACCAGCAGGGCCCAATATCTTGGGACTCAGAAGTAAAATTTTGCTAATTGGGTCAAATAGAGTGAGTGAGTGAGTGTGAGAGAGAAACCCTCCCCTTTCTACCCCGTGATTTCTAACATCTGAGACATCTGGCTATGAGAGAAACTATACTGATTGTTGATTTAGATGATATTAAACTTTCTGAATGATATTAGTTTATTTTTGCAAGATATTGGTACCCAACTTGTGGCATAACTGAGTCTTCAAAAGGCCATTCCACTGACCCATTAGGCAAATTGCTTCCAAGTGATGGGAAAACCAGTGAATTCAGTGAGCACAAGATAATTCTGCCCTCTGTTTGCTCTAAAATGAGTTTGTCAATCAGAAGCAATGCTATGTGGAATTCCATGAATAAGTGAGTAAGGCATTCTGTAAGTTCACAGGGGGTGATTTGTAGAGAAGTATCGTGGGCAGAGAAGGCAAATTCATATCCACAATATCTGCTCTAGAGAAAACATAGTACTATAGCACTGCTCTTCTATTACTGAATTAAGTGGTCCAAAGTAATCAACCAAACACATGGTAGTTGCCTTTTCCCCCTAGGGAATGCTGATGGAAGGATTTATTGCAGAGATTTGACCTTCCATGATGGTGTAACTAAACACTCTGTGTAAGGATTTTTCTCTGCATTTTATGCTGGGCCTAAGGTTCACAGGACAGTCAGAAAGGAAAGAAGGATGTGAGATGGAGGAAATAAAGACAAAGCAGAACCTGTAAAATTCACCTAGATCTCATGAAAACAAACAAACCTACCTCCCAAGCCACCAGCTTCAATGATACAGGTTTTCTGGTACTAAATCCTCCTTAGGGGTGATCACATGTTTTGCACTGAATTCTGAGGAACAGAATAAGGAGAATTAATGGGATTTGAAGAAGCTGTAGGACCCAATGCTGCCCAAACCAATAAAGTGAACCAGCACATTTTTGCAATATTCCCAAGATGTAATAATGCTTGATTAAATAGCTGTCTTCCAAGAATAAATATGGTATTTCTACCTTTCAAATTTTGCCCAAATTTCTTTTGTAGCCAACCTTAATTCGGAATCATCCGGAGGAATGCCATTTAGGTGAATTGATATAGTAGTATAAAATCACCATAGAGAGTGAACAAATGTTAAGTTGAAAAAGTGAATAAATTAGTGAATAGACAGAGGGATTCGTGAACTGTTTTAGGTCACTCCTTGGCTTCATTTTGACCCAAGTGGCTTGTTTTAAGCTAGTGGCTCAGCTCAAACATTTAGTGCTCCAATTCAAAAGCCAATAATTTTTCAGGATAAGTGAAGCAATTAAGGTATGGTTTGTGACTAAAGGGAGCTGTTATTTTATAAGAGAAAGTGTTCTGAAAATGGAATATGGAAACCTGATCTGTTCTTCCAATTGGCTGAGTGGCCATAGGAAATAATTTGTTTTCTACAGAAAATTTCTCATGAACAAATTGCTTTGCTAAATAATTTATACCCCACTTAATTCTAGTATTCTATGATTTGTTTTGATCACTTTCAGAGGTAAAATTACATACTAGCTGATATTACATCAGATTATTTTAGATATAATCTTTTTTTTTTGTCTTGTAAGACTACTCCATTTATTCAACTGAATAAATAGTACAGAAAGTTAACATTTCCAACATCCAATAGTACATGTGTGGTGTGCTAATAGGCATGTTTGCATTCTTTATATGTCTGATTATAAGCAGAACACATTATTATTTTAAAAAGAATATTTCCTTTATTTGAGTAAAAGATGAAAGTTTCTAGAGAAGAAAATTGAACATTTTTATACTTGAATTTGCATATAGACATAGGTGTATGATGTATGCATATAAATGGTCAAAACTATAAACATTGTGTAGATATATTAAATCACCTATATGAAATGATTTGTCAATATTGTAATGTTCCTTGTTTCACTCTCAAAATATATATGTGATAGCTTTCTTCAAAGATATACATCTTTGATATTAGGTATTTATCACTAGAGACATATTTTGAATCATATAGCACAGTGGTCAATCTTCAGGTTCATCTATGTTGCTTGAAAAATAGCATTTTTAACCCATGTTTGATATTGTCAATGGAAGTATTGTTATCAAAAGCACGATTACCCACAGGTTTTTGCTGTTGTTATTTTTAGAATTTATTTAGATGGACGAATGTTATATTCACAATACAATCTCTGACTCTATGCTTATGCAAGTTATTTTTTAAAAGGTGAATTACAAAGACAGCCAATATCTGATTTTTTTTTTTTTTTTTTTGTGGTACTGGGGATTGAACTCAGGGGCATTCTACCTCCGAGCTACACCCCCAGCCCTATTTTTTTATTCTTTATTTTGAAACCGAGTCTCACTAAGTTGCGGAGTGCCTCACTAGGTAGCTGAGGTTGGCCACGAACCCGGATCCTCCGGTCTCAGCCTCCCGAATGCTGGGATTACAAGCGTGCGCCATCACGCCCGGCTCAATATCTGATTTTTGAGACAGTATTCTTAGGAATAATCACTAAATTTCTTGTGTCTTCTTTTTCTCAGCTTCCCCCCACTTTCAGCTCCCCTGCTCTCTTTCTCTTCTTTTCCCTTCTTGCAAACAATTCAAACATCTAACCAGAAGTATCCACAACTAACATTGACTATCATTTGAAGTTAATGCAGCTCCCCAAATAAGACTTTCCTAAACTTCATAGGTCAAAATTGAGCAATTAAGAGACATGTGGGTTATGAGAGACCATGTAAAAATTCAACTGCGACTTTCTCCTTACCTCCCCATTTTTAGGCAGAGATTATCATACTATGTTTTTATACATAGAGAAGGTAAGGCTGAGGAATTTCTTAATTGATCAAGTTCTGTCTAATCCCCAAATACTTTTATTATACTCTATTGAAATTGAAATAAAAATGAAGAAAGTTAAGTTTTAGCTCTTTCATTTTCATGTTCTTAGATGTATAACCTCTCTTTTCTCATTCCACCAATTTGTACTTTCAGAGGGTTTATAAAACTGATGGTAACTCAAATTATGTGTCCTGTTGCTCAGTCTTTAGTAACTTATCTTCCCTTCTGGCATTTTAAGACTCCTAAGGCTTGTGTGCAAAACTCTTTCCTCTTTCAGTAAAATAAAAAGCACTTACACAAATAAATATTTACAAGCCTACAGATTTCCCGTACATGCCTAGACATGTTTAAATCTCTTGTCATAATTAAAGTCAGACCTGCTCAAATGTATTTGTATTGCTATAAATGTAGATATAGATTACATCTTATTTTTTTACCTTTGAATACTTATCTTTAATATATCTATATATTTCATATCCAATATATGTATTTGGATGCTATACATTCTGTATCTTTGCTGTTGCTTATGGTGCTAGGGGCCAGGAAAGTGCTCTATCAATGAGCTACACCCCAAGATCCCCTTTTTCTCCTTTTAAAAAATTTCCATTTGAAACAGGCTTGCTCTGTTATACTCACGCAAACCTGGAACTTGCAATTTTCCTTCCTCAGCTTCCGGAATAGATGAGAATACAGGTGTCATTTGCCCAGCTAAATCTTGTATCTGTTAAATATAACTTTACATCTACATAAATTATGCAGATTTATAGCATATGATTGATATCATTCAAGCAAATGCTGAAATTTTCCTCAAAAATGAAAATGCAAATTTTAATAATTACACATTTTTAGCAATATGCATTTAATTTCATGTTTGTTTTTTAAAGCATTTTAATGCTGATAAATGCTATGTCAATAAAGACGAAATAGAAAAACATTTATGAAATCACAAATTCATATTCACTTTCATAACTTTTCAGACATAAATTAGAAATATATGGAAATATATTTAAATTAGAAATTTAAAAACATACTGCTTCCTAGGTTTTCCCTCTAATGAATTGCAATTGTCATTATACAAATTCAGATATTTAAAGATTACATAAGTTCTTTGGCCGGTGTTTTTTCTAAATATATACATCAAATATGAAACTGTTTTTCTCATAGACATGTTCAAAAGTTTGGGACATAACCACGTAGAGTTTAGGGATTTTTTTTTTTTCCTGAAAAGATAGCACAACTTGAAAATAAGAGAAAATATCACCTATATGACAGCCTGTGGATATTTGTTTATTTGTTGCTCAACAGTTATCTCCTCTTTTTTTTTTTTTTGCTGTCCTGGGGATTGAACCCAGGGGAATTATATCTCTGGGCTACACCCCCTGTCCTATTTTTTTTATTATTTATTTTGAAACAGGGTCTCACTAAGATGAGGAGGGCCTCACTAAGTACCTGAGGCTGGCTGCAAACCTGGATTCTCTGGTCTCAGCCTCCCAAATGCTGGGATTACAAGCGTGCGCCACTACGCCCGGCCTCTCTTCATTCTTTCTTATTTTTTAAATATTTCAAGGGATGACATTATAAGCTTTGTGGGGTTGATTAGGACCCCCCCCCCCCATATTTCAAATGATAAGAGACTTGAAAGCAATAGAAGACTTGAGTGTTGTCCAAGCCACAGAGACTCCTTCAGTGTGGTTAAGTGGATGCCAAGGTCACAATCTCAGAGATATTTACCAAAGGACTCAAAAATTTAACAATAATGCCTCTTTTCTTGGATTCTGCTTATTTGAAGGGGGTTAAAGTTAAAAGGAAGAAAAAGAATTCATTTGATGTTCTATTACGCTGCAACTATAATGGATCCTTAAAATTCAAGTTTGAGCTAAATGAATATTTGCATTGCTTTGCACTGTATGCTTATCATAGGTCAGCAACAGCTCAAACCAAGCCCTACATCAGATTTGGGAAACACAAATGAAGCCTTCCTCTACAAACACTGTCACTGAAAGGAGACTAAAATATGCATAGGTCAATATAGGACAGCTAGATGATTGATTTATTGATCATATTACATTTATTCTAATTTCTCTAGATCAATGGAAGAATAATATAAATGAAGTTAAAAAAAAGAAATGGAGATACAGTTTCTAAAATATTGACAGATTTTTAAACCTTCATTTCTGTTACAAACACTTTAATTTTTGACTTCAGAGCCTTTTTTTTCTAAAGAAATAATGTATATGTGTGATTGAATCAACATTTTTAGCATGTTGTAAACCATCTTTGAAGTGACTTCTAGGATGTAGATAAATAGTAGGAAAAAGCATAGTATTTAACACAAATTATTATGACATAGCTCTGATTTTCTCCACATAAATTATATACTCTTAAATAGATTTAGCATAGTGTAGAAGGTCATAAGGGTACGTAATAGTGTTGTTTCTACTTTATCTACTTTATCTTGAGCTAGTTCTAATACTTTACTATTAGCCAATCTGAGCCGCAATTCCAACAATATGAAAGAGCTTTTGGATAGATTAAATGTCAAAAATAGGTGACATTGAGCCTCAGAGACTGTTGGTAGAAAGGAAACAATAAGTAAAATAATTCATTAGCATTCAACAAACATTCATACATTTGTAAACACAATGCAAAAATAAGATTAAAAAAGATAATTATAAGTGCTAATAACCATAACACTGTGTAGATTATCCTAGTTCATGCAAGTTCCTTTTCACAGCCATTACTGTCCCCATGGGACCTAGACCTGCAGAAGACATTAACATAAGCCACCATAGGTTGCAACATTCGACTACTGGGATTTATCCCTTAATCCAGTGGTACACTCCGTGACCCCGCTTGGCCTTTCATATGAGTAAAAAGTAATATGATAAAAGTGGAAAATATTAGGAAACCATCCCTAAGACAGATGCTTAATCATATCCTGCCTGTGCTCCAGTTTTTTGAGAATCCACATTCATCCAAAGTGGAGCAGCTTCTTTCATTTCTGTCCATACTCATTTTAATTCCTTATTTTGAGGGCTGCTTACAGATGTTGGTCTGGAAGAACACTGATGACCAGGGACCCGATTAAGACCACTAAGTCAGTTTGAAAAGACCAGCGAGAAGCAGGAAAGTGGAAATTACTTTCAGCTATTACTAATCTGCACCAGGCTTGGGTGTGGAGACCAGCAGTAAAGGGCTCTGCATCTTATTACTCGTCACTTGTTCCCTTGTTCCTTAATCAACTCCTGTTATTTTAAAGAGTACTTTTGAAATGTTTTCACTTAAGGATAGGAAATGATGATCTTCATTCAAACCTTTAACTTATTTCTTGTTCCTTTTCTCCTTAGGGACGCAGATCTGTTCCTGTTAGACACAAGAAGGGTCCAAGCTTTAGATGTGGGTTGGCTTGTCTTTGATATCACTGTGACCAGCAATCATTGGGTGATTAATCCACAGAACAATTTGGGCTTACAGCTCTGTGCAGAAACAGGGGATGGTAAGCACTGAATTTCATCTATTATTCATGGGACTTGTTTGGACACAGTAAGAGTCACTGCTTTTTGAGTCATTTAACCAATATGTTTTATATTTCTATGTAAGATAATACATTCAACAGGATCATGCAATATGTTAATGAGCTGATGTATGAACACCTTTGTTATCAGGCTTTGAGGTTGGGGGTATAGAAACTGCTCCTGTTCTCAAGGAATTTTTAGTCTGGTATTGAAGAACCATGTGAACATGAGTAGGACTACCGTAATCCAACAATACCTAAAGAAAGCTACACACAAAATGCTAAATGCTATGGATCCGTATTTTGGTTGTGGTCTGGTTATACAACTATGTGATTTTTGTAAAAATTTGTAGAACTGTATATTCCAGAAGAGTGAATATTATTGATACATTTTTTTAATTTCAATTTTGTCTCTCAATGTGACCCCAACATGACAAATAGATATCCAAAAAGTTCTGGGAAAACGAAGGGACCAACAATAATACGAGGGAAAAGAGAGGGTGGCAATGGGACAGGAGCCTAAAAAAACTACAGAAAATAAGCTGGGCATGGTGGCACATGCCTGTATCCCAGTATAGGAGGCCCAGAGACAGGAGGATTGAAGGTTGAAGGCCAGCCTCAGCAACTTAGTGAGACTCTATTTCAAAATAAAAAAATTAAACAAACAAACAAAAATTGGCCTGAGGATGTAGTGCAGGGGTAGAATGTCCTCCAGTTCAATCCCCAGTACCACCAAACAAACAAACAAAAAAATTATAGTAAATAATATTAAGTTACAGTGCAATATTTGATTAAAGAAAACTGCTCCAGAATCACTCGTGAGAGGGTCTGTATGAAATCTTTATGTTTAAGCAGCCCCAGAAGAAATTCAAATTCTTATGCGCACAATGTTCTTTGAGCACCTACTATTTGCCACGTGCTTAGTGAGATGCTGGAACTAGAACGGTGAGCAAATGCAGAGGTGGCTTCATGAGGTTTACAGACAGATGAGGCCTGAGGTAGTCATCTCAGGGTAATATTAGGGAATCTCTGTCATTTTATGTCGAGTCCAGTGGGCATGTAAGCATGAACGATGAATGGATTTGAGCTCCAATCTGAAAGACAAAGAAGATCCGATTCAGAGAAATTGGGAGTCAGGCATTTCAGACAAGTAGAGCATAATTGGTAAAGTCTGCATCAGAGGGACTGTGGTACATTCCATCAGGTCAGGGAAGCCAAGGCCAATTTATTCAGAGCTTTGTGAACCTCTAATCACTCAAAGTTCAAACATCTCAGATTGAAATCTGGACTTCCAGGTCACTTAAATTTGTATTTTTCATAATATGAAGATAGAATATAATTTATTTAATGGCAAGTTAGCTTGATTAGTGATTTTTAAGTATTGAGAAACACACTTTGTGGATGTATGTTGTGCCCATCCCCTACCAATGTTACCATCAGGCCTAGGGAGAGTGATCTTTAAAACTGAATAAGAGAACATGCCTTAGGGAGGTCCACTGCCTTTAGTTTTTCTTAGGATGGGGCAAGAGAAACATTCGTCATAAAGTATTTCTCATTCATTCCTCTTTGCTGTATTGCACTAAACCCTGGCTTAATAAAATACAGAATAAATTACAAGTTGGATTTGTCTGGGACAAAGACCTTCATTAGGAGCCTTGTTTTACCTATAATAGCTTCACAGCCTATGAATAATACTGTAACCAATGTTGTGACTCCTAGGATTGAGTATGTGAGATGAGGTTGACAGACACAAATTAAATAGATCACAGGGTTAGTCTAGTGAAGGTTTCATGTGCCTTAAATCCTGATCTAGAAAAAGACAGTTCTTACTGAAAGTCTTATGGACAGAGTTTCAGACCTTCCCTCCACTCTGGAATCCCGACCTTTCCATAGATTATAATTACAACCCTGAGTTTTTGAAATTTTATAAACAATTCAAGTAGTTTGGATTATAAGTAATTTCCCAATTATGGCTTTGAGATCATTGTTAAGGATCCTCAGAGTTCAAGCATTATAAATGTAGACTGAGAAAAGCACACATTTAAATAATCTTCCAAAAATACTTACAATGTTAAACTACTGTACATTTATGGTCAGAACTGTGACTGGGGAATCGGGAGTGTGGGGGTGAATCAATCGTTTCTTCCCTGGTATGTGGCCCAAACAAGAAAAATTAAATTAGTGGTATGTGCTTCTCCCAGTCCTCTCCTTGGGGATACGCTTGAAATGTCTAACTAAACAAATCAAGAGATCTATGAAACACGATCGGCCTGTTTCCTTTTTATTTCCATCCCCCTCTTGCCTCACATGAATTTTCTGAAGTTACTCTCTCTCTCTCTCTTTTTCTTTTTTTTTTTTTACTCTTCTCTTATATTGCTTTTCTCTTCCTTTTAATTTTTATCTGACTTATTACTGCAAATTTTATCTTTTTCTGTCTGAGAACTACTTTATATTTTAAGTTTCCTTTTTAAACTGATTTATCTCATTTCTATTCATGGGTAATTTTATTTTATTCTAATATTTATTTATTTTTATCTATTTTTTTTCAGTACGGAGGATGAAATCCAGGGGCATTCTACCTCTGAGCTACACCTCCAGTCCTATTTTTTATTGTTTATTTTTGAAACAGGATCTCACTAAGTTGAGGAGGGTCTCACTAAGTAGCTGAGGCTGGCTGCAAACCTTCGATCCTCCTGTCTCAACCTCCCAAGTACTGGAATTATAAGTGTGCACCACCACGCCCAGCTGGTAATTTTATTTTAATGATATTATTTATCATTATCGAGCCTGAAATAACTAACATGTCACTCTTTTCAAATGTTACCAAATTTTTACTTCAGGGTTAGTTTTGAGACAATCTTTTGTTGTTTTTTTTTTTTTTTTTTTTTTTTTTTTTTTTTTTTTTTGCTTTTCTGATATTGTCTACTATGAATAATTAAAATAGTTGAATATGCCAGGGTAGCTGGCTTTTTGCATTTATGCACTCCTTAGCACAGATTTTACCCAGAAGTGGAGCATATATGATCTTACGAAAATAAGCGACCCTCCTGGTACCTTAGTTTTATTAACTATAACCTCATGGAGAACATACATGTGACATTTTTCTATAAATATGAATAACCAGATGCTTCGGCCAGCGAAGGCTTTCTCATTACCACTGCTGGCATTCTCAGCATGACATTGCTTCAAACCCAGCCAACAGACCATCTTTCATTTGCAATAATAGATTCTGAATATGTTTACTTCTCAACAAAAGAATTGGAAATCATAAAAAGATGCTACTCAGGAAAGTCTGCTTTCAAATTCATTTATACAAACGTCCAACCCAATATTACTGAGGATTTGTACATGTTAAAAGATAGCATGTTAAAGGAGCATATAACTGGGAGACAGATATATGCAGTTAACTTCAGAAAGAGTAAAGTACCCAAATGATACAAGATAGTGATGGATTAAGACACTATGAGAAGGCAGAAGAGAGATGGGTAAGAACAAACAGGACAGGGTCAATAGAGCCATGGTGGAGGTGGTTTTTAAGCTGCATCCTCTGGGTAGGATTTTAATAAATAGAGATAAGAGGGAGGGAGAGAGGAATAGAGGGAGGGAGGGAGCGAGGGAATCATGGGGTGTGCCCAGTGTTGATGAGAAGAGGAGAGAATTCATTCCTGGATGAGTAAATACATAGACTGTCAATGGCATGGCATATTCCAGGAAAAAAAAGTTAGAATAGGATTGGCTAGAACAACTTTCATATAAAATATGGTGGCAGATGCTATTAGGAAAGTGATCTGGGTACAAATCATGGGAGAAACATGAAATCTAAACGCAGCATAATATACTCTTGTAGCTTGATCATAAGTCATAGAAGAACTATGTGTGTTGCTCTAATCAATCAGAGTAACTTAACCATGACTGCGTATTTGAATGAATATCAGTTTCTTGAGATTATGGGATATGTATCTCTCATCCACAATTATACCTTCGATGCTTGGCACAATGTACATCATAGGTATTAAAAACATGTCGGAAATGATCATTGAACAAGTTTGTGATTAAAAAGACTCCCGTAGGCCACCTGCCAGTGATCATGCCCAAAGAAGACATGCAGAAGTGAATCTGGGGAGATTATTAGCAAACCAGTTTGATGTAACCCAGAACAGAACTTTGTAGAGCAGACCACAGTACAGTAGTTAAATAGTTTCAATCATAAGGTGAGGGAAAAGCCAGTGATGTATACTATTAAATTGTGTTTATCCTGCCCCTGTGAAGAAAATACAGCAGAGGCCTAAATATATTTTGGAAATCAAAAGGTTGTTGAAATCAAAAGTAGCATTATGATTCCTCAGAGAGCCTGTGGAAAATATGTCTGTTTATGAAATACTCCTTTTAGAAATTTGACAAATGAACTGCAATAGATTTGGCAAGAGAGTTTAAGGACATTTTATTGAATATTTTCATGCTGAACAGATAATTCTCTGAGCTCCATATGTTTGTTTCAGCAAAATAAAGCAAACATATGAACAAGAGAGTAAAAAAGAAACACTGTTGCTTTTAATGGCAAAATCCAGGGATTCCAGACAAATTGTTTTAGTCAATTGTACAAAATCATTTTCTAAGTTCTCAAGCACTTTCTCATGGTGGTTAATAAACCTCTATGATAAATAGGCACTGTTTTTGTTTTTAATAGAAAATGAATAGATGTGTGTGACAATTTATTGTAAGACTTTCAGTTCCCTAAATTGTAAATATACAGTAATAACTTATTAGTTCTTTATTAACATTCCTAATAAATCTGTGGTAATGATTTTGTTCTACCTACACACATGCACACAGTTTATTATACAAATAGCAATTCAGACTAGCTCTTAAGACTGGGGTTTTCCCCCACTAAACACTATAATTTTCCATTATTTTATGCTTTATATAGTTTGAACTTTCCAAGTAAATTAATTTTTTTCAATCATGGGTTTATAGAATAACTTAAGGATGGAAAAATAAAGATAGTATTTTGGGGTTCATTAGAATGTCTTTTTAAGAGCCCTATGTTTTCAGACATTTTAGGTTTGGCAATACTCAGAATGAATTTTGCCAATGATTTTTTTTCCTTTTTATTAAAACCGCTTATATGTCAAGGAAAATTCAATCCGTATGTTTCTGATTCATTTGTATTCAAGTCATCAAAATGTTGTTTTGTCAGAATATTGTTTAATGTTCAAGAAACAGTATAAGGTTCTTTTTTAAAAATAAAACTTGAAAGGCCATTTTTTCTTTGAACAAAGCCAGGGCCTATTATCAAGGTAAATCTTCAAGTTTAAAGTCAGAAATTTCAAAGTTTCACTTAATTTTGTACCAAAATCTAGAAAAAGATGTGTTTGATACCAAATTAAATATCATTACAATTGGTGCTTAGAGGAAATGTAAATACATTTATAAATATTGCTTACAGACGGTTGGAATTTATTTAATTTAAATGAGGATGATAAAGAAATAACATAAATCTATTCTAAATATATAAATCCTAAGAATAAATCATTATGAAAAGTAGTTTAATATTCTGACTGATAAGATATTTAATATTTTAGTCTTAATATCAATAAAATGAATATAATAGTACTCTAAGAAGGAGTGTGAGATTATATTGGCTGTGGTCATGTGGTAGGCTAGGATTAAAGGTTTGTATGGTGAATTGGGCTAGAAATTGCACAGTGACTTTTCCTTTACAGTAGCTCTGAGTGGTCCTCCTTTAATTTAGGACAAGCTATTTCTTTTGTTATGGCAACTGTACAGATGATTTAAATAAGTTTTAGGTAAATTCATGAATGATAGTTTATAGGGGAAAGGTAAAATTGAAGTATGTTCTGAAACTTTGAGTTGGCATCACAGTATATAGATGGTTATTTTATTAGGTCCATGTTTAATAACTTTGGTTGATAAAAAATTATTGATTATTGGTTTAAAGAAAAAAACCTCTTAAATATGTTCCAATCTTGGGAATGAAGCCAGCCAATAGAAATGAACACAAAGAGAAATGTATTATGATCAATTGATGCTTATATTGGTTGTGTATTCATAGACAACACAGACTATAACAGTAGTGTTACTTACTTTGGTGGTTTTACGAAGCCCCAACATTTTATTGTTAGAAAAATACAGCTATTTGAGAGATAACCAATTGCAACCAAGGAAATAAGAGAAACAAGCTTTTTTTGTTGTTATTGTTTTTCCCACTCAAGAGCTGATTTATGAAAGGCTGACCTATATAAGTGTCAGAAAAAGTTTGCAAACCAAAAGATGCATCAGTCTAAGTTAGTATTTGACTTAATAAACCTCAGTAAGCCTCAGGTATTAAAACGGCTTCTTGCAAAGATTATAGAATTATTAACAGGAGCTTAATGCTCACAGAACATATTGAACCAGAAATTCTGGTAATCTTTGCTAAAGATTAGGGACCAATGATTCCTAATATATGTTGTGCTGTTGTTTATAGCAGAGTATATAAAAGCACCACTATATAAGTGATATCTCCCATAAAAGAATCAGAAAATCAAGAGACTCATGCATTGGTTGGAAGAACATCAGAGGATTCCTCCTTGAAGTTCAAGGAGACACATCACTGTGGTGGCCTCCTGTTCAGATTATAACCCATGCTGATCAGCATGTATGTTTCCCAGATGTGGTTAAGAGGCAATTTTTTTAGTATATGTGTGAATATGCCACAATGAAACCCATGAATATGTATAATATTCACCAATACACACCAATAAGAAATAATAATAAAAAGAGGTAATGTTACAGCTTTTTTATGGTTGTTGGTTCACAAGAGTTTCCTCTATCCCATTTCAATAGCATCAACAATTTAATTGCCTGTTATTTTCACCAAGATTATTATAAAAAAAAATAAATAAAATGAGACATTTTTTAGAGTCTTTAGTTCAGATGAATATTTTTAAATTTTATTATATGTGTTTTTGTCATGTTTTCTACTCTTTAACCTGTGATTATTTTTGTTCATTCCTGAAAATTGAACAAGTGCTACACTATATTAATATGGTGTTATGGTTTAGGTACGCAGTGTCACCCAAGGATTCATGTGCTGAAGGCTTGGTGCCCAATACAGCAGTGTTCAGAGGTGGGAGTTGAGGAGGTGATTGCTTCATGAGGGCTCTACCCTCACTGATTGATAAATCCATTGTGAATTAATACTTGATGGCATTATCAGGAGTTGGTAGCCACTGTAAGAGGTGGGGCTTAGCTAGAGCAAGTAGGTCACTGGGAATGTTCCCTGGAAGGGTTTATCTTGTCCCTCCCTTTCCTTGCTCTCTCCCTCTCTCTGCTTTCCAGTTGCTATGAGCTGAGCAGCTTTCTTCTGCCATAATGTTCTGCCTTACCACAGGCTCAGAACAATGGAGCCAGCCAATCATGGACTGAAACCTCTAAAACTCTGAGCCAAAATAATTTTTTCTCCTTTCAGTTGTTTTTTCTCAGCTATTTTTTTTTTCACAATAGAAAGTTAACACATAAGGGATGAGATTAGTTTTTTTCTACAACATTGATTTGTTTTTTTTATTTCTCTTATTCCTTACTAGGGGCTGAGTAACTTAACATACTGATAATTTTTTTCTTCAAAGTCACAATATTCTATATTTCTTAAATATGTCTTGTTAAATTAAGATTTTTTTTCCAAATTTTCAAGAAATCTTTTGAATAATAGCATAAATCTAGTTAGAAAAATATATTCTAATATTTGATGTTTGCATGTGATTGATTATTAAATAAATGTATAAGTACAAATTTTATTTTCTTTTATCTTTATTAAGTATAATTATATTCATATGAGAGATGAAGAGTTCTTATGTAATCAAAACTTAATAAATCCTGGAATGTATTGTTATTTAAATGGAAGTATTTGACCCAAGTAAATTCATTGCATTCTCTTTGGTATCCCTAAGACAGTCATTTTTACTTCAGAGAACAGTCTCCAAATTAAGCATCTGTGCTGTCAAATCACTAACTGTGTCAAGGGTCGGATGATATATTTGCTGGTTAATCTGAACATTAGCTGACAGTGCTAATAAGTAGCAGAAGAAATTCAGAGATCAAGGGTGATATTTTTCTTTTTCTCCTGCTGTTTTGACTACAATTTCTCATTATTATTTATCCAAGTTCAAAATGTTGAGTTATGTCCACTTACCAGAAGATCTTTTAAACATTTTAAGATTTGATAATATTCCCCTCTCTTATCTGAATTTTATCTTATAAAGCAATTAAGTCATTTTTATTTAACAAAATCATAAGGCTCCCTTTTGCTGAATTATGGTGATGAAAATTGTTTTTGAATAAATAAATAAGATCCAAAATACCATAAGAATCACATATCTTCCTGATGTTCTGGAAAAAGAAGCATATGCTTCTATGATTTGCTCTAGATAAATATGTTCTACATAAATAGTTCTTTATGTATCATTTAATGTTAAGGATAATTAAAATTTGATGTTGAATCAATATTTAAGAATAAATTAGGAGGACAGTTGAAAAATAGTTATCTTTAAATACTTTAAGAAATAAAATGAAGTTGGACTTCTGTCCATATTCTAGAAGTTAAATCAAGGCACAAAAAGGACAGATTTAGGGCCCAATATATATAAAAAAAAAAATGTGTTTGATAAATAGAAGTCAATGACCACAGAATTATTTGTTCCAAGAAGTGGTAAGCTATATGGATTTAAATAATTTATCATTTGGTTGATATTTTTGTCTAGGAATTTTTACACTGTTAAAGATTATTTCTCAGGTCACTCAGTGTTGTTGCATCATATAATGGCAAACCAGTTGTAACCTATAAGCATATAATCACGCATATACTATAAATACTATATTCAAAGAGAGTACATTCAAAACAAAAAGATAAAGTCAGAGATGGGGAACCTGGTAATTACATATGTTTCTCTGTGTGGGTAAAGGGGAAATAGCCAGGCATATATAAATTCTCAAGTAATTGTATGAAAGATTAAATATAAATTCGTAACTGAAAATCTGTAATTGGCAAGATTTCTAGAGTTCCTTTTGTACCATTTAGGTATATATTTTCTTCTACTTGAAGTTCTATAGTATATTACTTAGTAACATATCAAAACATAAAACTTGATCTAAATTTTCCCAGAACACTTTTATTTGAGTTTTTTATTTTATTTTTTGTGAGGCTGGGAATCAAATCTAAGGCCTCTTGCATGTTAGGTAAACACTTTACCACTGAGCAACACTCCAGCCCCTTCAACACTTTAGAGTGCCCTCTTTTTCTATCATATTTCTATGGAATTCAAAGAGTAAAACATTAATTAATCCATGATAATGTAATAGTTTCTGAAAATCATTTTTATATGAAGTGAGTCTTGAAGAGATACTTACAAGACAGCTAAAGCCAACAACTGCATTGGTCATTGGCCATTGTAATGTGAATGTTTATAAAAGTAGCCATTGAGAAAAATTCCTCTCCATTTATGGTGTAAAATGACTAGATTTCTACTGAAAATAAATATGACATAGATATCCCCTGGGCTTTGAAGTCAGTACTTATTAATTTTCCAAACCCATGGAGGCTGTGACCTAGGCGTTTTCTAACTATGAAATATCTTCAATCATAGTATAGAATATTAATCTTTTTTATATGCTTTAGTTTTTCACCATTTTCTCACTGCATAAAAATGACCAAAATCATCAATATGCCTTTCATGACTTGAGTAAATAAACATGAATTTTGGAGCACTATTAAGTTTCTACTTTGCTCAATCAAAAATTTATTTATTTGTATTAGCTATATATGACTTTCATAAGCTATACTTCATGTATTTTAAACTTAGTCTAGTTATCAAAACTTATTTTTCTCTATGCACATATTTGCTTTTATATACTCTTAATTTGCTAATACTTTTAGTCAATATCAATTGTTCTTCCATGCTAATATTCGTGTTTCTAATTCTACGTTTTTAATCCAGATGTTACCTCCTAGGGGCATATTTGATTCATTTTTAATAAGTATTTATACCATGTGCTTGCTGTGATCAATTGTAATCATATTAATAATATTAGGGGAAACTAACATTGTGCCAGACATTTTTGCTGAATTATTTAAATGGAATGTCTACTTTTTCTTCATTATTATTATTCCATTTAGTAAATGAAGAAACTTGGTCTTAGAAAGCACAAAAATCTTGCCCATAAATCTAAAACTGATTGGTTTTCAGAGCCAGCCTGCCTCTTATACGCTAGTTTTTGCAAGTTATATTAATTTTGTATAAATTCTAAACCAAAAATGTGTTTTTATAATTTCCTAATAAAATAATGTATTAAAATGATTATTTTGAGACAAAGTTGAAATTTATTTTAAATTGATTGGGGATTACCTTTGAGTTTTTATATTTTCTGCCTGGAATTTTGTTGTGATCTGGCCCCCACAAAATAACAGCAATTCTACCATATATTTTTTTTGGTTTCCTAAATCTCATTGCTTAAAAATAATTATCCCCTTACATCCATAATCATATTAATTTGATAAATTTATAAATTGGGAAGAATAAAACATAACTTTCTTAATGATTCACTTCAATGTAATTAAATTTTATTGCATGTAATTAAATTTTGTGTCCTATCTCATTTACTAATGTATTTTACCAGACTTCCTCCTCTTATTTTCTATATTTTACTTTTCCCTTGTCCATACTCCCTACCATGGAATCCTTATATCTATTCTCTTTTAAAAGATTTTTTTTTAATGGAACAGCTTTGGGTTTACAGCAAAATTGAGAGGAAGGTACAGAGCTATCTCCATATATCCCATATATCCGAACTCTCCCCTTTTGTTTACACCCCCTCCAGAGAAGAATATGTGCTACAATTGATGAGCCCACATTGGCACACCATTATCATTCATAGTCCACAATTTACATTAGAGTTCATT
>PVLC010000685.1:21186-96180 GCA_004027655.1 Graphiurus murinus
GGTACTAGGGATTGAACTCAGGGGCATTCTACCTCCGAGCTACACCCCCAGCCCTATTTTTTATTCTTTATTTCGAAACCGGGTCTCACTAAGTTGCGGAGTGCCTCACTAGGTAGCTGAGGCTGGCCGCGAACCCGGATCCTCCGGTCTCAGCCTCCCGAATGCTGGGATTACAAGCGTGCGCCACCACGCCCGGCTCATTAGAGTTCATTCTAAGTGTTGTACATTCTCTAGGTTGGGACAAATTTTGCAGTAACATGAACTTACTACTAGAGCATTACACAGTATTTTCTCTTCCTTGAAAATCTTCCATGCTCTGCCAGTTCTTGCCTCCTTCCTTCCAGTCCCTGGCACCACTGAGTCTTGTACTGTTTTCATAGTTTTGTCTTTTCTAGAATATCATATGGTTGGCATCATATAGCATGGTGCCTTTTCAGATTGGCTTCAGGAACATGCATTTAAGTTTCCTCCATGTCTTTTCATGACTTGCTAGCTCATTTCTTTTTATCACTGAATATTCTGTGGTCTGATGTATCACAGTTTATCCATCCATTCACCTACTGATGGGCAGCTTGGTTGCTTGTGTGGGAAATTATAAATAAAGTTTCTATAAATATTCATGTGCTGATTTTTGTGCAGATATACTGGTAACTCTTTACCGAGATTGCACAGTCTTATAGAAAGCAATCGCCAAACTGTCTTCCAAAGTAGTTGTATACCATTTTGCATTCCCTAAAACAATGAGTAAGAGTTCTTGTGGGTGCACATCTTTGCTTGCATTGGTGGTGTCAGCATTCAGGATTTAGGCCAGAGATGTGCATTTCCCTGAGGACAAGACGTGGAGCATCTTTTCTTAGGCCAATTTCCCATCTGTAAATCTTCTTGGCTGTGGTATCTCCTTAAGACCTCTGCTCTTTTTTTTTTTAAATTGGATTGTTTACTTGTTGAGTTTTAAGAATACTTTGTAAATCTTCTCCCAATCTGTGGCATGTCTTTTCATTCTCTTGATAGAGAAGAAACTTTTAATTTTCTTTCTTCATGTGTGTGTGTGGGGTGTGTGTTTTTCTGTGAATTGAATCCAGGGTCATTCTACCTACAAACTATACCCCCAGTCCTTTTTTTAATTTTTGTTTTGAAACAGGGTCTCACTTGGTTGTTGAGTCTTGCTAAATTGAAGTACTGGAATTATAGGCATGTACCACAACTCCTGATGAAATTTTAATTTTAATGAAGACCAACTTATTGTTTCTTTTATGGATCATGCCTTGATGACTACCCCTGCCCTTTTCATAAAATGTCCACTGACATTTAAGCTGGTAGTTTAAACAAAGGTATAGCAAACTCACCCTGAGATTAGTCAACCAAGCAGTTTCCAACACTTATTAATTTACTTTTTCACAAAAAAATCAGTATAATAATCTTTCCTTTCTCTTAGCTCACCATCCCACCTCCCATTATCAAAGCTGACAATGAATCATTGTTGTCTCAGCCCTCCAAAGGTCTTGCATTTCCTGGATTATATTTTGGGAAACCACATACTAGAGGAATCTTTTTCCAAAAAATTGAAAAGAAAAATTTCTGTCAGTGAAACCTGTTTTGATTCGTTATTGTGCTTGGCTTTGTTTGTATACTCATAAGTAAATCTGCTTTCATAAAATCTCCTGTTATGAACAAAATGGTTTGAATGTAATTTATAAATTCCTTAGTTCTCTTAAAATGTACAATCATGATTCTGATTTTTGAAAATATCTGTGTATATTTTTATATATATTATATTTTTGTTTAATCAGTACTCTGAAATATACTGTACTTAGCTCAGTTTAGTCTTGTATAATTATTTATGGGGAAGAAATAAATTTCCTTTATAAATAAATATGTTTATAAAATATACTCACTAATAAATTGAAAGACTAAAAATTATTGCTTTATTATGTCTATTATGTATACAACATTTTAAGACTAGATTTTCAAAGTAATTTATTTTGTTTTAATTTATAGTATGTTTATATTTGAATGAGAGCTTCATGGTAAACATAATTTATTTATTCAAAATTTAGCATCACAACCCAAGAACATATACAAAAAAGAGATTAAAAATCAGTGATCTAAAGTAAGTAGTGATAAACAGGAATTAGTAGTGGTTCATCATCTGGTGAAAGTTGTATTTTACTTTTTTTGTGTGTGTGACTTCTCTTACTGGAAAGGGATACGAAAGTGTTCAGCTACATCTGTATTTCTGCTTTTGATTTTCCCTAATTCAGAGCAGTATCCATGGAGTACCAATCTTGCTAAGCAAATGCCAACATAAGAAACAGATTCCAGTTTTCATTGCAATATTCCCTATTCTAGACTCTTAACTATAGCCAAAATAAGGATCTAAGGGGTAAATATTTTTCATAGTAATACCAAGTTTCGGCCATGATAAATGTGAAATACTACTTACTTATCTTCATACACTGGAGTCAACTCTGTCTCTTCTTTCCATTTAAGTTGAACTTCTTGCTAATACTGATTTCTCAATGCTATATTGCCAAAACCAATTCATTTCTGGCATTGGCTTATTAAGCAGAGAGCAGGAGTGGAAGAAGAGAGGACTCTGGGCCAATAGAAGGCAGGAGCTGCCATTGTAGTTCTCTGCTGCTGAGGGTTAAACTTTGGCACTCTTGGTGTGAGCTCACCAGGGAAGAGGAGAACCAAAATAGAAACAAAAAGTGCCTTTTTTTCTTTACTTATTTACATACATTGCATTTTCCCTTCTTTTGTTTTGTTTTTTTTACCCATTTTTAATATTAATGTGTAATTGTAAACATATACTAATTAAATAAAGCTAATAATAAAGCTAATAAAAATAAAGCTAATAATGTGCCTTGCAGATGGTGCTAAAAATTTATAATTAGAAGGAACATACTATGATAAGAAAATTGAATATCCTAGCCCCTTAAGAATGCATATTAATTTCTCTGCAGTGTGTCAAGTTTCGATTTAAATAAACTAGAAACTTGGGAAACCATGCCTTTTTCATGACTGGCCAGGAGTATTGAATCCTTTTCTTCCTAAGTGGGAAATTAATGATTCTGAACTTAATGAAGCAAATAGCTTTAACAATGTTCTTGACAGCTACAATACCTGGGGCCCTGACAAGCATGAGATGGGTGGTTTTCCTCAATGCTTCCCAAGGTGGGGAGCTTTTATACAAAGACCCAAGATGAAAGCATTGGCCCTAACCAATCCTCAACAGAGTACTTAGAGGGAAAAGTGCACTGCTTTAGGGTTGGCAGGACTGAGTTTAAAATCTGACCTTGTTTGATCCTTATTGAGTCATTTTTGAGATGTGACTGTTGCCTTATTGTGAGAAGTAAGATGATGAAATAAGATGATGTATGTAAATCTATAGGGAAAACAGCTAGCTTTCATCAGCTGTTGCTTCTGTTGTAATTTCAGAAGTGTGAGTTAACTGGCTTTTTGAATTCTCAATTTCCCTGGTCCCTTTGAAAGACATACATATTATAGCTCTTGTGTATCAGTTCTGTTTATGTGTAGTGGTATTCTTTGTGTGTGTGTGTGGGGGGGGTATTGGGGACTGAACCTAGGTGAACCCAGGTGTGTTTTATCTCTGAGCTTTACCTCCAGCCATTTTTATTGTTTTAAACATTTTTGTTCTGAAACAGGGTCTTGCTACGTTGCTGAGAGTCTTAAGTTGCCGAGGGTGATCTCAAATCTGTGATGCTTCCTTCTCAGCCTCACATGTATGAGGATTACAGGTATGCACCACCACCACACCTGTCTGAGAGGTATTTTTTACCTGATTTTTCTCTGAGGCTAATATAACTAACTGACAGAAATATAAAACTTCTACTTCTGAGGTCAGATGCTGCTGACCCTTTTGGGCAAAGGGTAAAACTCCTTGGAAAACATATCATTTGGCATGCAAATGGCTCAGAAGGATGCTTTTGCTCTGGGCCACCGTGGAATTACTGTGGTATAGCTGTTTTTTTTTTTTTTTTTTTTTTTTTTTTTTTTTATGTGGGGCAGGATAGGCTGCATTTTTAGCATAGCAAAGGAAAGAAGAAACTGGTGAAGAAAAGTTCCAATTCCTCTTACTTAGAGGAATTCTTTGTGATCTCACCATGCTATGTGAAGGAAAGAATTAAGCCTCAAATATCTTAACTCCACATTTTCTATGGTAAAAGTAGATACCAATTATAGCATCTTACATTAAGTAATATTAGTTTGATATTAGTTCACCACTGCACATTTTAGAGAATATCCTTTCCTTTTTTCATTCTTTCTCTTTATAAGGTGTTAAAATATTTTTTCCTCTTCCTTTTTGGTGGTACTACAATGTTCCAAAGATCCTAGAAATAACTTATGATCTACAGATTCATTTATCAAATGAAAATGAGGTCAAATATCTCATTAACTATAATTCTTATGTATGATAAAAGCTTTTTTTTGTGAGAAAATATACAATCCTTATGGGTTTGAGGAAAAAAAAAAAAGAAAATATACAATCCTTGACTTTCTGAGACTGGTTGATCTCACTTAGCATAATATTCTCTAGTTTCTTCCATTTTCCTGCAAATGACATAATGTTGTTCTTCTTTATCGCTGAGTAAAAGCCCATCATGTGGATATATCACATTTTTTCCAATTTCATAGTATTTTATTGGTGCATTGTAATCATATATCTTTGTTAGGTACAAGCTGGTAGAGGCATACATGCACACATCTCTCATTTAACCCTTCCCCAATTCCCACCCCACTCCCTCCACCTCCCTCCTTCTCAGGTTCAGTTAAGTGATTGATTTTGATATGTTTGTGAAAGTACATCATGTGCATTAGGGTGCCCCCCCATCACCTTCAGTTAAGTCAACTTCTTTGCTCATCTAAAGTTTCTCCTTCTTAGTCTAGAGTTCGTCTTATGTCCCACTTTCTCCCAAGCTTCCGCATATTAGGGAGAGCATAAGATTTTTTACTTTTTGTGACTAATCTCACTTAGCATAATGTTTTCCAGTTCCATCCATTTCCCTGCAAATGACATGACTTTGTTCTTCTTTATGGCTGAGTAAAATTCCGTTGTGTACATATCCCATAGGTTTGTAATCTATTTTTAAAATCAATTTATCTGTTGACAGACACCTAGGTTGGTTCCAAAATTTGGCTATTATGGATTGCACTGCTATAAGCATGGGTATTCATCTATCACTGTAGTATTCTAACTTTATTTCTTTCATATGGGGCAGCTAGAAAGAAAACAGAAAACAAAAAGAGACTTCAGATAAGTGAGGAGAGAGGTCAATAGAATAGTTCCAGAAGACTGAGGGAAGGAGTGGGGGAGGGGAAAAGGAGGTTTAATGAAGGAAACAGTTCAAATACTTCTATGTCCATATATGAAGCTCTTCACTATCAATCTCACTAATAAGTACAGAGAAGGGGACTGTGGGATCTGGAGGAAAAGACAGGTGCTGTGTGCATATATGGCTTATTACTTAAAAAATACTTTTATTGGTGCCTTGTTATATATCATTCTGAGGTATTGAGTGATAGGAATATACACGCACACAGCATTTGGTGTGTCTCCATTCAAGTCTCACATCCCTCTGTCCCCTTCCCTGTACATATCATTGAAATTAGTATTAAAATATTCATATCACTTTGAATCTCAGGATGATGTATGATTATAAGCCATCAATAAAAGTTTTTGAATAACATATAAACTGGTAAAAAATATATTTCCTGTAGATGCTCATAAATTTGCCAAGTAAATGCACTAAGTTCTAAGACTATTTTCACCACCAGAGATAAAATGCTGAGTATTAATTTTCTTGCTATGAAAAAAAATTAAAGTGAACTTGAAGTCTAAAAGCTTTTCTTCATTGATATCATAAAACGGAGCTTTTAAAGACTTTTGATAGACTTCTGCTGAAACTACTTCACTATAGTTTTATTTAAATCTTCCATGCTTTTAAGGAAAATAATTCTCTGTGTGTGCATTTTTTTATTTTAAAAAGTCAAATAATAACTGGAAAATAGACTAAAAATAATTCGCTCCTTGCATGGTTTTGTGAAAAGAATGTTTCTCTTTCTTAAAATAAATGAGGGCTATAAGACCAACTGCTAACCCATCTTTTGGGGGCATGTGACAGATGATGTTTGTAAAGCTCATAGAGCCTCAGGGGAAAGGTGCTATATAAAGACAAGAACTATTAAAAAGTAAGGGCTTTGGGGGAGGTAAACTACAAATCTCAGCATGAGATTCACATCTCCACCAGCTGAAAATAAGGCCCAAGCAAAAAGCATATGTTGAGCTTGTCATGGCTGAGACAGTAAGACCTTCACCTCTGACCTATGTCCATGGAAGGAGACTAACCATTGTCCATCAACCCAGATCTGCCTTTCATGCAATAAAATATTATAACTTTTTGTACAGACTTAACAACTGGGCACATACCTCTGGCCCTGCTCCTTAATGGCTCTCAGCCTTTCTGTTCCCAGGCCCTGTTTCCTAGAGTCTCCGAAGCATCCGTGTTTTCCTGTCCTTCCTATAGTTACCATGCTGTTTCTGACCAAATAGTCCTATTTCTATTCCTAATCTCCATCACATTCTCAAACCATAAGGCATTACAGAATCTTCTGTACAAGTTTTAAAAGTAACATCAACTCTTTAAAAACATCCTTGTCTTTTTAAGTTTCTCTACCCTTAGTGCACCCCAATCAGAGAGGAAAATGCATTTTTTTTCTACTGCTCTGCATTACCAGGAATTGTGCCCACGTGACTTATCCTCAGAAACACCTTAATTCATACTCACATCAATGAGTCTGGGTCCAGTTCTCAATTGCACTCTGTGGATTTCCTGTCTCCCATGTACCTTGTTTTTTTATTTTCTTCTTATCGACCACAGAATTCTATGCTTATGTGCACATACTCTATTTATCCCTTCTTTTGTTTTTTACACAATTAGTATTAATATATAAATATAAATAAATAATATTTGATATAAGGCGTGGTTATATCTGCATTGCTTTTTAAAGTGTCAGTATGACAATAAGAACAGAACGACCTAGTGAAGGCATTGCATGGCAAACCCTGTTTGTTCAGCAGAACTCAAGAATTACTGTGGAGGATCACTTAAAACCTTTACCTTGTACTCTAAAGTTCAAAGATTTTAGAATACCACTTAACTGTGAGTTTCCAGCACTGCTGAAGTCATTTAAGATCCCAGCATCTCTTTGTTTTTGTTTGAGTTTATAAGGCATTTGAGTTTATAAACCATTTTAAAATTTGAGCAGAAATGTTAAATTATGTGTGTGGCACTTCAAATCTGTGTGCTTATATCTGGAAATAGGTCTGTGTTTTTAATATAAAACTAAAAACTATGCAAAATTTTCATCAAAGTATAACAAAGTTGAAATTGAAGTTCAATTACAACATGCCTAATTTAAGGCTACACTGAGCTAAAGTATATATGGAATTTAGACAAAGTTCTATCTTCCCTACATTCCTTACAATCTGATATAAACATGATTTAGTCTCTATGCTGGATAGAGAATTCTTCACATATTAAATCATCTGTCTTCAAAAAGGATAAAATTCCAGTATAACTTAAAGTAACAAAAACCATAATTTGAGAGTATCCAAATCAAATCTAACCACAGGTTGAAAATAAGCAAAGATCAAGAAGATATGTGAATGGGAAACAATGAAGACAGTTGTTTTCCATGAAGTGGTCTATAAGGGATGCTGTAAGTCTTTCTCGAAATGAAGAAAGAGTAATTTTGTGCACACATTTCATCCCAGGTGTTTTGGGTTAAACAGTCGATTGCTGTGGGCTTATAGGAGAAAAAACCAAAACAAAACAGAATTTATGTTAACATCTCAGAGAGATACCAGCATTTAGACTCTGATAAATCCTCAAATGAGTGTTTTTCAAGCTGTGTATTCCGGAGAGGAACTCAATGCTCAGATTTTGAACCACTTATCCTTATAACATTAACATATGTTTAAAGAGCTGTTTTATGTCAGAATCTCCTTTAATAACCTTGTTTTTAAAGAAATAAACATTGTGAACATCACAGTTTTCTGAGAGGAATGGTCTGAAATATAAAACCAGTGAGTTTGGAGGTTCTTTGGCTCTGCAGCCTACCTTCTATATTACCATACATTTGAAATGATTTCACTTGTGTTCTTAGGGAAATCTGACTACAACTTTCCATCTCTAGTACTTGTACCAATTCGTAAGGGTCATAGGGGCAGCACTAGAAGTCTTGAATCTCTAGCCTCAATTATGGCAAAATGTAGTAGAACAGAGTTCCAATCTCCCAACTTCCCTCTTAATTCCTGCATGAAGAGAACAATCATTTCACCGGGAAATGCCAAACTAACCCATATCTTTATTCACACCAGTTAATAATTCTGAGAAGCAGCTGGGCTTGTAATCCCAGCATTTGGGAGGCTGAGACCGGAGGATCGGGGTTCAAGGCCAGCCTCAGCTACCTAGTGAGGTACTCCACAGCTTAATGAGACCCTGTTTCAAAAAAAGAATAAAAAATAGGACTGGGGGTATAGCTCAGAGGTACAATGCCCCTGGGTTTAATCCCCAGTAATAATAATAATAATAATAATAATAATAATAATAATAATTCTGAGAATCTGCCTATATATCGACTATTCACATTGTTTCTTTCTTTTACCTTGGTGTCTTAACAGTGACAATTTTGAGATGAAAACAAGATGGCCATGGTATGAATAGTTCTAAAAAAAAAAAAAAATTCAACATGCAAAAACTTAACTTAATAGGCATTCTTTTTTGTAAATGCAAAAAGACAATATCTGTGCCAACACAAACTCTAGATTCCCAACTTTTTTGAATTAGCCCTTGAGCTTCACTATCCAAGCATCTTATTCTACACAAACTTGGAGTCACTGGGCACAAACAACATTTTGTTGGGTCTAACTGCCATCGGTGAGATCACTGGAATGCTGGCACATCCTTCAAAGAATCTTTGCAATCTCCTCTTGACCCCTCGCCACTTGTGTGAGAGAACACAAGTGTATTTGACCTGGAATAACTCCCATCATACACATTTTTCACCTCTCTTATCACCACGCTGTTTAGTAGGTCACATCCCTTCCCTCCTCCTGGTATACAGCATGAAGACACAGGTATTACACAAGGGTGCTTTCTTCTTGCTTTTGGAGCTACTTTGTCCCATGATTCACACTATCTCTTGCTCTCTGGTACAGTGGCTGGTGCACATTAAATCTGCTATTGCCATCAGATTGCTGCTCTCAGTACCTTCCAGTGAGCGGCGCTCCCTCTCTGAATTCAATGCTGATGCTGATGCTGATGCTGATGCTGATGCAGGAGTTGGTCAGAGATTTTGGAGCTCACTCTGTTGTCACCATCCTGGTCCATTGCGGAACTGCTTGGGAGCTATTCTTTTGATGTAGGGAGATTATTATTCCTACCATATATATCACATCTGTTAAACAAGTTGCTAAGGTGCTATCTTGTCCTTCCAGTATTTTACAGAGACTTCAGGTTAAGGAGCTTTTAGATATTGTTTAAATACTATTTGTTTCTAGGAATTAGAAATGCAACCACAGGGGTTGTGCCAGAAGCACCTCTGAGACATTGACTCTAAAATCTCTCTTCCTTACATGCTCTGGTTCAGTCAGTGCTCTGAACCTATGCTTTCAAGATTCACTTCTTCCTTAGGGTGACTTTTTGCTCATAAAGTAGTAGCTCAGTTTTCATTCATCTCTGCCTGTTAAACCTGCCAATGTTGTAGATCTGCCTAGACATGTCTCAGTCCAAAGTTGACTAAGCTTGAGCTCAAGCTGCTATTCTTACCATTCTTTCATCTCAGTATTTATTTCATTGCATGATTCCATTTTCATTTAATTGTGTTTTCAATGTTCCATCTATCTAAACCAGAACTCAAAAAATAAAGATCGGCTTTAAAAAGTAAATTCACGGTGATACAGGCACATATAGTTTTCCTAAATCAAAATTCTTTAAGTAGTCTCCATTATATATTTGTAATGCATAAAACACATTATATATTTAATGATAAAATTCAATATGTTTAAATACATTTTTACAAAGTATTCACTAACTTTAATATATGGAATACAGGCTGGGTTCCTGTCATTATTTGAAACAAAAACAACTGTTCAGCCACTCAAATGTTTAGTTAACATAATCAATGTGTATAGGTCTAAATAGTTAAGGCCTCTATGATGTAGCTCAAGACCAAGGGTAACTGAGCAAGCACTCGCTCCTGGAATCTTAATAGTCACCTCATTGCTGAAGTAAAAAGGAAACCAAGAGGAAACTTAATAATATTAAAAGTTATTTTAAAGGGAGTTCACATTGATTTGAAGGGTACTTTGCTTCACGAACAATATCTACCTTTGTAAAACCCAAGAAACCCATATTTGTAACACACACACGCATCTTTACAGTTTTTAGAACATAAATCTTTAGAGTAGTATTATTTCTCCACAGATAAAAATTAAAATAGCAAAGGTCTTAAAATAAAAGAAACCCTCTTGCAAACCAAAGGAAAATTGGAACTCTGAGTTAAGTGCTTATTTAACTTTAAAAGGGTCAGTGTGTGTTGTAATGGATGGAAAACTGATTTTACTATATTCCATTTGTGAACAGCTTGCAGCAACCTATTTCAGTATTAGAAAGATCATATATTTAAAAAGATTTCTGCAGTCATCAATGTATACAAGTAAAAATTTAGTTCCTGTTAAATTAACACTTCATTAAAACATCAAAATAAAATCTTTGACAAATGCTTTTTTTATGTCATACTCCAAGATAGAAAAAAAATTAAAAAATGTGAAGAACAGATTGCCAGTTATTCTATTCCATAACAGTTAAGTTGTTCAGTTCTCCCCCCCCCCCCCGCCTTTTTTTCTTTTGCTGAGCTTTCTGTCACTGGAAACATCTTAAACCAATTTCAAGTGCTACACCTGAATAAACATGTTGTAAAAGTGTTTATGTATTGAAGTGGGTCAGTTCAAGGTATGGTATTTGGCTGGGACTTCTAATTTCTCCTTTTACAGCAAAAGGGCAGCCAGAAGGAGGAAGTCTGAGCTGAATTAATACATTTGTTACAGTGGAAGTAGAATGGAAACTGCTCTGACCACAAATCAAACTGCCTCTTTCATTTATGCCAGTGATAGAGTTTTTCTAAGAAATGTAGACTCTGGCATTGAGCCACTGGAAGTTTGCATTTAAAAGAGAAACCTATATGCTTATTTGCTTAAGGTTTACTGCGTTGATTATTTGTGAGTCTCTTTTCTGGTGGAACAGAATGTGGTGGCATTTGTGAGGCAGATGGCCATTTTAATACTTGCATGAATTAGACAAGTTTCCCTAGTATGTTGTAGAACAATTGTTGAGGACACCTATGTTGCCTGGGTTAGGGCAGAATTTCTTTTTCAAACCAATATCTCCACACTTAAAGGACCTCTGTGTCCCTCCCAACAGCTGCACAACTTCACATGACAGGGTCTCAGATTCTGACGGTAGAAGGCCTCTGCACAATACAAGTATACACAAAAGTTTTTACGTTGCCAAAATAAATTTTGGTAAGAGCAAGGGTTTATTTTCTAAAATGCCGTTTCAGGGACTTGTTTTCTTTTTCTTCCTCTAAGGTGCGTCAGGTCTTATAATGGACTGAGGCTGCTCCACAGTCTTTACTGAATAAATATTTTAAGAAAGTTTGCACGCTTCTCAGGGGGTGAGCCAGAGCCAGTCATGCACATATTTCAAACCCCATTCCATATTACTCTTCCAGGATTGGTAACTTATATTTAGAGTATTAACTTTGCATAGATTTTGAGTAATTCTCAACTAAATTTATAACTTAAGGTTAAATGGATGCTTGGATAATTTTCATGGAACTAGATATCAATGGTTTTTTTTGTGTACACAGATCTATATGAATATAGATATGGGTACATAGATATATTACATATGTTATTTATTTACATATACTATATATACTTTTCATGACAATTCTTTCAAATGAGAAGAGCTCAATAAAAGTGAAGTGACTTACAGAAAGGGGAGAACAGTTGTACTAACTCCTACGGTATTTGTGAAATCATATTAAAAAATGCATGGAAGCCATCTAAAAACTGTGTAACATGTAAACAGCAAGCACCCCAAACATACTTGACATGGTTATGATTACACGGATGGTTATTACTGCCCCCGAGTAAGGGGTACTTTATCAATATTGACTCCTACGCTCCGGGACACCTTGACTTTTAACTCAATTCTATACAGGTCCTGGTTGTACCCCATTTCCCCACATCAACAGGCCAGGAAGGGTCTAAGATGCAGACTGGATTAGGGGCAAAGGTTAATTGTGAAGCTAACCTCGAGACTCTTTTCTGAGAGTCTCCAGGGTTGGTTTGCCTGGAAATCCTGTCAGTAAACATTTGGGTGTGTCAGACTCCAAGGGAGAGGAATTCTGAAATCCTCATGATTACTTTAGAATAATTAAAAATGAGGATGTACTGGCGCTTAAAGCAGACCTCCATCTCAGAAGGGTCTTCAGAATGACCTGTGAAGAACTTCACATAGAGCACAGATTTGTAAAGTTTGCTAATCACTGGCCAGAGGTGAAAGAGGGAAAGGTTATTGGTACTACTTAACCCTTGAAAGGCTGAAATGGGCTGGAGAAAGTAGAAAGACCCTTTCAGGAATTCAGCTTTTATCACTTAGAGGAAAATAATGAGACATTTAGAGCAGGTAATACTTTCAAAATTGTTATTCTAGGCTGATGGGTAGCCAAACCTTTCCATATGGTGTTCCTTATTTCAAGGTCTGAGGAGACAGCAGTAAGTTAAGGTAGCCAGAGAGTGTTCTGTGGTGGGAAGATTATGCAAAGTAAAAAACTAAGCATGGAGAATTTTCTGTAATAGCAAACTCCTGTGTTTATAGGAATCCGGTATATAAAGAAAATACTCCGATAAACTGAGTACAGTGGTGTCACAGGCCTATAATTCTAATATTTGAGAGGATGATCCAGGAGGATAGAACGTTTGAGGCCTCAGTTACTGTGTGCTGGCCTCAAACACAGTAACTGAGGCCTCCTTCTTCCCTCACAATCTACCTCCCCTTCCTTCCTTCCTTCCTTCCTTCCTTCCTTCCTTCCTTCCTTCCTTCCTTCCTTCCTTCCTTCCTTCCTTTCTTCCTTTCTTCCTTCCTTCCTTCGTGTACTGGAGTTGGAACCTATGAGCATTGTCTGAGCCACACCCCCCTATTTTATTTTGAAACATGGTCTCACTAAGTTGCTGAGGCTGGCTGTGAATCTGTGATCCTCCTGTCTCAGCCTCCCAAGTACTAGGATTACAAGCATGTGCCACTACATACAACTGAGACCCTTCTTCATAATTAAAAAAATAAAAAGGCTTTGGGGTGGGGGAGCTGGGGATGTACCGCAGTGGTAGAATGTCTTTGGGTTTAATCCCCAGTACCCAAAATAACTAACTAACTAACTAAACAAACAAACAAACAAACAAACACTAAGAAAGAACATATTCAAATATTTTTTTCAAACCTTTTCCTTTTTCAAAGTAACTTCACATTACATGGGAAACTTTGTGAATTACTTCACATAATATGGGAAACTTTGTCTCTTTTTCATAAACCAATTGCTGGTGTATTGTGTTCCAGGCCGCAGTATCAACGTAAAGTCCGCTGGTCTTGTGGGAAGACACGGGCCACAATCAAAACAACCGTTCATGGTGGCCTTCTTCAAGGCAAGTGAGGTACTTCTTCGATCAGTGAGAGCGGCCAACAAACGGAAAAATCAGAACCGCAATAAATCCAGCCCTCATCAGGACTCCTCAAGGATGTCCAGCCCGGGAGGTAAGATAAAAGGAGAGCAGCAGCAGTGCTCAGAGTTATGGGGTCATGTGTTGCAAATCAAGTAGCCTCGATAAATTTACTCTCCATGTATACCTTCGTTTGGTGTATTAAATCTTCCAGTGATGTTTCTAGCATCCCCAGTGCATTTCATCAGTGAATCACTCAGTAATTCATTTCAAGTCTGACTTGCTTGCACATGTTGAAAGGTTCAGTTCAAATTAAAATCAAGTTGGCACTAATAAAATTATGACATGGCTAGATCAACAAAGTCTAGCCCCAAACCAAATGGCACAACTTGCTGAGCTAACTTCCTTAGGGCCTCTGAGATACAGATGGTCAACCAGGTAAAGTTAGCATACACTCCTTTATTTATTACCTAAATGTGAATCTTGAAGTAAATTCTCTCTGAAAACAGGAGCAGGCTAGATTATATGCAAATGAAGGTAATATTTATATTTACCCTAGTTATTTGGAGGGCTTTTATCTGGGAAATGTGCTTTCGGTGAATGTCTAACACACACACACACACACACACACACACACACACACATATATACAAAATCTTTCAACAATATATTGCAAATGCATAACTGATGTCAATGTACTTGGAATTTTAATCTGTTATTTGATAGAAGAGAAGATAAAATTGCAGCTGATCAAAAGCATACAACTGCCAGAATCCCAAGTGACTTAATCATAGTATTTATACCAAGAAGAATCTTGTTTAGTAAAGGCTGCAAACAAGCTTTAATATGCTATTCTAAGACAAAAATAAAAGGATGGTGCTTTTATCCCAATAAATTTTTATACATAAAAATATATTTGAGGGGGGTCATTATCCAAGACCATCCCAATTTGGTACAACATGATTGTTCATTTGTATAATATATATTCTTCCCTGTTAATGGCCACCGTCTGCATGTTTCCATGCCAGGCACAATGGTTAAGCTGGGGCACAAAAGTGACACGATTTCTACATGTGGTATTTTGGTAAATTAGAATTGTAATTTCAGTAGCCTTTGACATTGTTTCTAAAATCTTAATTTTTGCTAGGTCATTCAAAAATAAAAACAAAAACAAATCAGCAGCAACTGTTTACTATTCAAACATATATGAGTGTTTAGATAAGAAATAGATCATAAGTAAAACAAAAATATGTAGTTTTATTTTATTTTTTTTTTTTACGTCAAAGATTCTAAACAAAAATACTAAATGGAATTCATTGGCGCCTTCCTGATGCATAGACATTAGGAGAATTATGTTAGAAAGAAGTTCTTTGGTGCATCTAGCAACACAGGAAGGAGAAAAGAATTCTATCCAGAATTACATTATACTGAGTCAAATGCTATGTATAAAGTGATGCTTTAAAATAATTTTCCATCAAAGACATTTAATCACCTTTTCCCTTTAAAGTAAACATGGTATTAGTGCTGTGTTACAAAGATATTTTGTAAAGATCTCCATGAGATATTTAGTTTGGTAAAAAGTTGTAATTGTTTAATAGAGAGATGGTGAAAGATAATTTTCTGAGACCCTTTCTTCCTTGTAAATACTTGCCTGTCAAAGTTGTATATTTTTCTTTTCATGTCGAATGGCTTTGAATTTGGTTGAAATGTTTTTAATTTAATGTAGCAGACTGCATTAAGAAAGGAGGTTGCCAAACTGAATAGAATAGTAAATAATTTTGGAGGAAATTACAAAGGGAAAAGTGTTAGTCACATCCTTACCATGGGAGCTCGTAATTACTCCGGCAGAGGCGATCCAGCACTGAAATCATCAAAGTCCTTTTCCCCATTGGTTAGTTCTATTTATCTTCTCTTCCTGACCACAAATAACAAATGTCCTTCTATAGCCATAGATGACTAAAACACATGGAGCAGAAATCACGTAACTTTCACCAGTTTCCTAATGCCACTTGGAGTACAAGCCTATTCTAATATAGACCAATATTTTCTTTCTTAAAAGTTTGTCATTGGCAGCCACATCTGTGAAATATGTGGTAGATGGTTTTGGAGCGTGTTCATATTTTGATAATAAGAAGAGAGAAAGTAGCTGGCTGGCGTGTGTCTGTGAGACTTAACCTTTCAATAGGTAGTAATCAAGCAGACCGAGAAAAACCTCATAGGATTTGGCCTAAAAGACAGAGGTTTTAGGAAAGAAAATGCTAATATAAACAGAAAATTTGATACTTAGGAGACTTGAAATGCCAGTGAAATTTAAACATTATCCAAAAATAAATAATAAATACTACAATAGTACCATGCTTTTATAATAAAATACTACGCAAAGGACTGTTTGGCTTAAGAAGGGTGGAGGTTGGGGTTAGGGAAGAGAGATTATTAAGTATTTGACTGATTTTTTTTTCTTTTTTGGAAAGCATATAGTCAAATGTCAAACGTTTCAAATAGGATGGGATACAGGAAAATTAAAACTGAGGTCATTCTTGCTGTCTCTGCCCTCATTTCTTTCTTATTTCAGAAATTCTTGCCTTCTGATTTCTCAGTGTCCTTTATCTTTCCTACTCTGTGGGAGAGCCTAGAGGAGTGAATAGAACAGAGTGGAAGCCCCCCAAATTCTTATCGAATCTGTGAATGTGTTGATTGCATGGTGGAAAACTAACTTCGCCTTTCATGTGAATGCACAGAACCTTTGCCTCCCTGTTTTTGGCAGAAACTATACCCGCCCCCCCCCCCACACACACACACTGTTCCGCTGTTCCTCTTCAGGATGATTTTAGCAGGAAATGCGAGCAAGTACATTCTGGGAAATATTGCCTATTTCCCATTAAGGCAGCACAATGGATATTTCTTTGAAATTTGAGTATGTGGGGGAAGGAAATGGAGGCAGTAGCTCAATCTTAAACTAGACACTCGAGAATATAATCCTACGGCTACCTGAATTCAAGCATTCAGCCCTTATTTCTCAACTCTGATAAGCATTATCTCTTGTCTAACTGCCAATGTAAATTCATGCCTCTTAGATCAACAGATATTAAACAAAACAAGAAAGTAGTATTAATCTGAATTATGCCTTCAGACTATTTTACATTATAGAGTTAGTAATACATTTTCAAGTTTTTTTGCTTTTTTTTTTTGGTACTGAGGATTGAACCCAGAGGCATTCTACCTCTGGACTATACTCTCAGCCCTTTTTATTTTTTATTTTGAATCAGGGTCTTGCTAGGTTGCTAAGGCTGGCCTCCAACCTATGAACCTATTGTCTCAGTCTCCCAAGTATTGGAACTACATGTGTGTGCCACCATGCCAGACCATTTTTAGTATTCAAAAAACAATAGATTCATATGTAAGGTTCTCCTTTGTTTGTCATATTCTTCCATGATGAGTTGCCCTGCTATACTGATATCAACATAATACATATACTTCCAAACCTTTTTCTCCATATGCACCTATCTCTTGCTTTTGTTTTTATTGTCCTGGGCATTGAATCCAGGCCTTCCCACGTGCTTAGCAAGCACTCTACCACTAAGCTACATCCCCAACCCTCTTTTTAAATTCTATTTTGAGACAGGGTCTACCTAAATTGCCTAGACTGGCCTTCAACTTCTACTCTTCTTGCCTAAGCCCCCTGAGTAGATGGGATTGCAGCTGTCCACCAGCTCACCTCATTTTGTATTTCTTTTGAGAGACTATATTTTTGTTATATGCTTTTAATTACATAAATGACATATTTTATGTATTTCTCAAAGTGTCTTAGTCATCTTTCAAATAGAATGACCTTGTTATTTTTAAATGTTGCAAAGTTTTTAATAATAGTAGGATCAGTTTGTTTAATTGGATCACATCCAACAGACATTTTGGTTGTTTTCAAATTTAGGCCCTCAAAACCAATGCTGCGCTGAAAATCCTGCAGTGCTACACACGTGAGATTATTTCTAATCCACATGATTTTATATTTTGTAGTTATTAATGTTAGTAAGTATTATCTGGTCTCTGAACCATGCAAATTGTTGGAAACCTCTTCTAAAACAACAATTATTTTGGCACACATAATATATAGTTATTATACATTTAGTTATCTATTATCAATCATTTAATACTGACTCCACTATTTACTAGTTGAATAATCTTGGATAAGACATGAGGGTCTTATTTAAGAAAGAACAGACATTTTTTTTTTTCCAGAAATGGAGGGGTGGATGAAATCATTTCAGGCAATGGGCACAATTCTAGGACCACATACTAATGTCAAATAGCTGGGATATGCAAGCATTTACAGGTGAAAGAAGTGGGATATTGACTAGAAAATTATGCATGGGCAAAATCATAAAGAATAAGACTTATGGTCAGAGATGTTACAGGAAAGCAGGGCTTTCAATAGGCTATTTAAACTAGAATACTGAGTTGGGTCTAGAAAGAAAGAAAATCATGAAAGTTTACTACATTTTCTGGCATAGACTACTAAATGACTGGTGATTCTGTTAACAAAAATAATGAGTATGGAAATAATGTGAGATCAGAAGTAGAAATGTTAAGTAGGAGGCATCTGGGAAGGTTTCACTTAGAGATATGTAACAGGCAGTTGGAAACTAAAGTTTGTAGCTAAGTATTTATGTCAATAGGCTCATAGGTGAAGATGTTAATTGGGTCACTCTATGGATACTTGGCTAAGCAGACTTAAGGAACAAACCAGATAGTCACTATTTTGTGGTGTCTGTTTCTTGTGACACAGTCCTACCTAGACAAACATAGATTGTGAATTGTGGGTTTATCAGACACACACACACACACACACATAGTTTCTTGACCACCAAGACCATATCAGATTTATGTTGAATAGTCTACTGTGGCATCATTCCTGCTTTTTCACCTGTTATACCTTATTTATTTCTTCCTTCCCTTATCCTTCCTCCTTCCTTCTTGTTTTTTTTTTTTTTTTTTTTTTTTTTTTTTGGGTACTGGAGATTAAACCCAGGCATGTTCTACCTCTAAGCTACACTCCTAGCTCTATTTTTTTTTTTTAATTTGAAACAGGTTCTCACTACGTTGCTGAGGGTCTTGCTAAGTTGCTGAGGCTGGATTCAGACTTTCAATCCTTCTGTCTCAGTCTCCCAAGTGCTGAGATTACAGGCATGTGCCAGCATGCCAGACTTGATTTTCATATTCGGTGAGTGAGTGAAGTCTTCTGTCCTAATGTTATAGGATCTGACTTTCTTTTCCCTTTGGGAACTAAAAGTGAGAGAGCTAATATTTTTTCTTTTGTTTTGAAGCTTTTGTAGTGCTTAAATGTTAAGTTCTATTTTGGCCTATCTATCTATCTATCTATCTATCTATCTATCTATCTATCTATCTATCTATCTACCTACCTACCTACCTACCTATCCATCTAATCTTACCTCCTAAACAATCTAATAGTTTCAAAACCAATGATTATATATGGAGATTTTGGAATTTATTGTTTATTGTCTTCAACTATCTAGGTTAACCTATATTTATTTATTTGTTTTTTTTTTTCAGGACTTAGTGTGCATAACTATGTAGATTTTAGAAATTATGTTTTACCACTTTTTAACCTCCATCTATTTAATTGTCTTTCCATGATTTTCCTAAGATAAAATAATAGTTTAAACTCAAACTTTAAAAAGATTAAACTTATTCTGCATCTATAAATTAAACATAAATAAATTTGCAAAAACTGACAATATTTTGGCATTGTTTCTCCAATATTTTTGCCACTAAGAGACAAAACAGATAAATGCTCTATCTCTAACACCTTCATTATGGTTGAGGCGTGTTTGCATATCTTTTCTAGTGTTGCCCAGAACATTTGATAACTTCTGCTATGACTTCATTTGTAGACAGGTTCATCTGCAGTAGAATTATGTCCATTTCACTTCACTTTCATATAAGTTTTGCCAGTTGATATTTTTAGAGATCTGAATCAAATTTCCTTGCCTTTCTTCTCATAGTTTATTCTGCCAACCATTGATAGTAAATCTAACTGCAGACTTTGCTGGTTTGGGTACAACATTTACTTCACTCAGTATCCATTAATTTTTATTCTGACAGAATAAGTATATGGTCCTAACACTCTATGAAATCAGACTCTTGGAACCAGATTCCATTATAAATTTCATTGCTCATTACTTCTATGAGATGTTACATTATATACATCACTTAGCCAGCATGAATGCTGCATTGATGGAACAGATATATTTGAACCATAAAGTTTCCTTTTTTTTGTAAACATGGAATTCAACTAACCATGCATACAATTTACAGCTTCTCATGTATAGTTATCCATTTCACTTTAGTGTTAAAGTACACTTGTCCATGGCCTCAATAGAATTAATTCTTCGTGATATTATTCAAATTAAGGGAGACATTTCCCTGAAGAATAAGAGCACCAAGTCCTACATTATTTCTCTGTCCTCCATTTTCCATTATCTACTTAGTTAATTTGTTATAATTGCATGGTAGGAAAAATTGGTCAAGAAGTAAGAAAAACCCTCTTGAGTTCAAAATTTAATCATTATATTTTTTCTAGACTGACATTAAACAAATAATTATTCAAAGTAACCATGAAAGGTAAATGTCAGGATCCTCTAGTATGGGCCCCTTTGATCTCTAATGCAATCACATTTTCATTTGAAGTTGAAAAATTAAACTGGAAGGTCATCTCTTAACCAAAACTTTCTTTTTAATATATTATGTGGAGTAGCTTTTAGGAGGCTATTTCTATTAAGTGTGAACAAATTTCAGAGAAGACAACATAGAAAGATGTTCTTATAAAGTTCTACATTTGTTGAGTATTTTACTTTATTCCAGATGCAAGACTAGACTTCTGCATTCATAATTAATCCTTTTAAATAATTATAAAAGTTATGAGTATTTCAGATTACATTTCAAAACATGTAATGGAAATAACATTTCTTTTGCCTCAATTCATTTGTGGAACACTATGAGAATATGTTCATTGATTCCTCAAATATTTACTGAATGCATATTGTGTGCTATGTACTGCTCCTGACACTTTGGATATGTCAGTGAACTTAAACAGAGACAAATGAGTTTCTTTCTCTGGTGAAGTTTACATTTTAGGGGGATAAAACATAAAAGAAGATATTCATATAGTAAATGAGTAAATGGAATAATATTTAACAAAGTGGTAAGTGAACTGGGAAAAAAAACAAAACAAGGAAAGAAAAATCAAGATTATCAGGATTGGAGTTGCAACATTAATTAAGTCAGTTAGTGAAGGCCTCCTAAGAAGGTGATGCTTAAGTAAAGACTTGAAGATGCAGGAATTAGCCATGTAGCTATCAAAGAAGAGACTGTTTCAGGGACAGGGACTAACAAGAGCAAAGGCCCTAAGGTGGGACCAAATTCAACTGTGTGTAACGTCAAGAAGGAGGTATCTTGGTTGGAGCAAGGTGAAGGAGATGAAGAGTAATAGGAAATGAGTGAGAGAGGTGTGTTAGTCAACTTGTTGTCACTGTGACCAAAATACCTGAAAAGAACAACTTAGTAAAGGTGAAGTTCATTTTGTCACATGGTTTAAGAGGTCTCAGTATATAGGCAGAACGTCTTGGTGGCAGGGCAGGTAGAGGAAGGCTGAACCCCTCATGGCCTCATGATATGAGGAGCACAACCCATGTGCTCTCCCTCTCTCTTTGCCTCGTGCTGTCATGCCCCGAGATCCGAAGTCCCCAGCCTCATGTGTACTAAACTGTGAGCAACTAAATCTTCCTTCTTCTAAGTTACATGACCAGTCTTTTAGATTGTAGCTGTGAAAATTCTGACTAATACATGCCATAACAAACTTTTCTTGTTAAAAGACCCACCTGGATGTTGGCTGTTTTTCTGTAGGGAGAGCAAGGGCAGAAGCAGAGAGAATAGCACTGAGGATGCTGCTATAGTCCAAGGCAAATATGGCAGCTTGAAACAGGAGCAATGATGGAGACAATGAGAGAAAATAGATTCTGGATGCATTTGAAGGTAGTGTTTGAGGTTTTCTAGCAGATTAGATGTGAGGGTGAAAGAAAAAGAAAGCATTTTGGCTCCCTGTTTTATTTTTTTGGTTTTGCTGCACCCCTACCCCCTGGCCCTGGGGCAACAGCTATCAGCCAAGAATGTAGTCTAGAGAGTCTAGAGGTTTTTGAGGGGTTATTTAGGTCAGCATTATCAGGAATGTGACCCAATAAGCCTGACCACCACACAACTGAGAGGAAGGAAGATTTATTTGTTCGTAGTTCTGGAGATTTCAGAGGTTCAGTCTGTGTCAGGTCAGGCCAGGACTGCAGAGCTTAGGGCATGTTGGCGTGAAGTACATAGAGGGAGAGAGCAAGGGCTCTACTCTCACACCATGGAGCATGTAAGCGAGAGCGTGCACGCAAGCAAGGGGATCCAAAGGCAAAAGCATAGTCCCTAAGACCAAACCCCATTGACCCACCTTCTCTAGCCATACCCATCTGCCTAGGTTATCACCCATTAAATTCATTACAATGCATCTATCTACTGATGAGATTCCAATTCTCATGATTTAATTGTATTAACTCTGAACATTAATACATGAGCTCTTCAGGGGGCATTCTATATTTATTCATAATAGGGATGATCAGAAACTCAATTGGGCAATAGCTTGAGTTTATAATATTGATTAAAATAAATTCAACTAAGTATGAATCCCAGAATCTGCATCATGGAAGACTTTAAGTAATACTGTATAATTATTTACTGTAGAAGAATGTATTGAGTTCCCATGTGTATGGTTTAATTAATGAACATAAATGGCAGGTGCCAGGTTGTGCCCTGTCCTAATGCTGGAACTTCACAAGGCAGGACAAGTGATATGGCTGAAATTGACATGGTTGGCAAGTGAGTCTAAACTCTAAAAATCAAATTTCATGTTTTACATCTTTAAATATAACACCTTTAAAAATCTTATCAGAGACCTTATGAAAGAAATATAATACCCGAAAAGTAACCATTTATTTAAAATGTAATATTTTTTTAAATCTTCAGATTATAATACAAGTGAACAAAAGCAAGCCTGCAAAAAGCATGAACTATATGTGAGTTTCCGGGATCTGGGATGGCAGGTAAGAATTTTTAATCAACTTGAGTGCTTCTTTTTGGCTTTGTCATGAATCCCTCGAAAGTCAATCTTTGTCAGTTATTTTTGCATTGCAATAATCAATCACTTTGGGATGACTATTCTGTATATGCCTTATTCACATCATTCTCATTTCTCTACTATCTTTCACCACTGAAGCATAATTTCTAGGTCTTCATAGAAAAAAAATCATGTGAATATAACTCTATGATATTTGGGAAGTTAAAAATGTATGCTGCTATTTTAATGTCCCAAATTTTTAACTTAATACAAATAGAATATTTTGTCCAGATTAATACAAGCAACTCCATTAGTGTCCTTAGGATCCCAAACTATGAGCCTAGAAAACAGTACTATCAGTGATAATGTCTCCATCATAAAGTAGATGCACAAAGTTTTTTCTTTCCCTTAAAAATCATATTATTTGTAGCAGGTGGTAGTATGTGACTACAATCCTAACTACTCAGGAGGCTGAGGCAGAAAAACTAAAAATTTGACACCAGTCTGGGAAACTTAGCAAGACCCTGTCGTAAAATAAAAAATAAAATACAAAGGGCTGGGTATGAAGTTCAGAGGTGAAGCATTTCTCTAACATGGATAAGTTCCTGAGATCAACCCTCAGTGCCCTCCAAAATAATAATAATAATAATAATAATAATAATAATAATAATAATAATAACAACATCATATTATTGTCTTTTAAACATGTTTCACAAATAAATTCAAGAGGGAAATTTAACCAGAATATGTTTTAATTTCTCTATGTGGGAACAGCTTAAAAAGAAGTTTTCATATTTCTTCTTATACCCCTATACAACAGGTTCTTTTTGTGAGCTATCTTATTGAGAAATAATATTAAAATGTAAATATTTTCAATTTTTTGATAAACTTTCAACATAAATAATTCAATAATTCTTAAATTTGGGGAAAATTCAGTATGAACATTCCATATGCCACTTTTCTAGCTTCATAAAATCTTTCATGTATAGTTTTCAGGAATTTGAGCTGGGCTTAGTGGCACACACATGTAATTCCAATACTTGGGAGGCTGAGACAGGAGGATTGCAAGTTTGAGGCTAGCCTTGGCAATTTGGTGTGACCCTGTTTAAAAATAAAAAATAAAAAAAGTCTGGGTATGTAAAATCTCCCTGGGTACTATCCCTAGTATCAAAAGAGCCAGGTGTGGTGGCACATGCCTGTAATCCCAATACTTCATAGGCTGAGATAGGAAGATCACAGGTTCAAAGTCAGCCCCAGCAACTTAGTGAGATTCTCAGTTATCTAGTGAGACTGTTTCAAAACAAAAAAATAATTAAAAGGGGGGGGGGGATTCAGGGGAGTAGCTGGGAGGTAAAATGTCCTTGGGTTTAATCCCCAGTACCACATAAAAGAAAAAAATGCACAAAGAATTTTCTCCAATTCATGTCTTTCAAAGAGACTATAAAGTTAACACAAGAATGTAAAAAAAAAGCACATGGGACAAATATTAAAGCTTTAGAAGTTGTCAGATTTTTAAAACTAGAAATAAATTATTAAGAAGTAATGAGAATTATCTCAATTAAGTTTATTCTCATTGTCCTTTCTGGTTTGTTAAACTTTCCAGAGTTCATTATTTCCTATATAAACAATACTTAGAATACATCCCATGATTATGGTTGTATTCATGAATATATACATGGATTCATTCATGCTATGAATATCTTACATACCAACCTCTTGGGAAAAATTAGAGAGGATGAATTCTTGGTGAAAATAGATCTACTTTTGTTTCAAAATTTCAACTTAAAGACTGTGGAGAGGCTATCCTATTAGAGTAAATGTTGGAGCAAGAAGAACAATATATTCAGATGAAACATATTTGAGTATTCTTTAGGAACTGTTGGGGCTCGGAATCTAGTTCAGTTGCTGAGAGCTTACCTAGCCTGCATGAGGCCCCGGGTTCAATAACCATCACCACATGCAAACAAAAATTGTCCTTATTTTCATTTAGGTGATATTATCTTTTCTTGTCCTTGTGCATCTTAGGATTGGATTATAGCGCCAGAAGGATATGCTGCATTTTACTGTGATGGAGAATGTTCTTTCCCACTCAATGCTCACATGAATGCTACCAACCACGCCATCGTCCAGACTCTGGTACGTTCTTTTGCAGGGTCAAAAGGTTTAAATGCAAGTGCAATATAAGCTGTTTTAAAACAATGACTATTTGCAATCACCAATGCATCACCATCTCTTCTAAAACTCCTTCATTACTTTTTATAACCAGGGTAATGATTGTGGGCATAGTCAGGAAATTCAGGTTGATTTAGAGTTATCCCGATCCCAGAATGGGAGAAGAATTCAGCTAGGAAAATTGGAATGATTACATGAGCTGATCATTCTGTACCAATTTCTTCATTACACAGCATGACTAACCAGGCAGGATCCCAGGGGCTGTTTTTAACCCAGCAATTCATCAGTAACCATCACAATAACAGTGAATAATAGCTGTGATGAATTTCTTCTGAGGGCATTTGCTTTCCTTATTTTAAAATGTTATATAACATGCATCAGTATTGTAAAAGTTATTCAGTGTGGTAAATAAGTAGGAGAGCAATTTCTGTTTCTTGATTGGTCCCTCTCCTCCACCTCTCCATCTCTGCCTCTTCCTCCCCTCCTTCTTCCTCTTCTTGCTTCTGTAATCTTTAAAGTATGGTCATTCCTTTTCTATCTTCCACATCCCCAGGAATTTATCAGTGATAATCTCTTGTAGCCTAGGCTTATTTTTGTGAACAGAATAGTGAAACATTGACTTGAGGGTCTCTGAATGTACTATATTTAATGAGCATACAAAATGTCTTGGAAGTCTGTTGTACCTTATAATGTATGACATCAATGTGGTAGAGGAATAATCTCCGGAAGATTAAGTAAGAGTCTCCTAGAAGGTATATTAGACTATATGATCTCATTCCAACTTGATGTTAGGGTCAATATGAAAATTATAACTCTATGTACTTAGAAAGAAAAGGAGGAACACACTATTTTAGAATCAAGACTTAATGATAGAGATTTTGCTGCACCGTAGATGGCAGTAAGAGAGGAGGAGATATTAGAAATCTTTGGGGGTGAAGATGGTTTATGATCCCTCCAAAATGATGTTAGGACTCAGAATTTGTGAGAATTTGACTTGAGAATGTTACTTTTCACCCAAAATTAATGTAAAATTTAAAGCTGAAGAAAGGAAGAGTATCCCATTTTCCTTTGAAATCTCTCTACTTAGATATGTCTATGTATCTAGTTACAGATAAAATACTTGAGTGACTTGATGTTTTCTGGGATCTTCATTAACTTCATACAATTCTGTAAAATAGCATGGCATCAAGAGGTCAGCCGTGGTGGCACATGCCTGTAATCCCAGTACCAGGGAGCTGAGACAAAGTGATCTGCAGGTTCAAGGACAGCTTCAGCAACTTAGTGATGCCCTCAGCAAGTTAATGAGACCCAGTTTCAAAATAAAAAAATAAAATAGGACCTGGAGGTGTAGTTCAGAGGTAGAACACCCCTGGGTTCAATCCCTAGTATCTCAAAAAAAATTAATCCACAAGAATGCACATTTATGTCAATGACCTTAGGAAAAGAAACAAAAATGTGTGTTTTGATAAGTTGTCTTTTATGAATACTTGTGTGTGTATGTGTGTGTGTGTGTGTGTGTGTGTGTGTGTGTGTGGCACTGGGGATTGAACCCAGGGACATTCTCCCTCCAAACTTCACCTCTAGCCCTCTTTTATTCTTATTTTGAAACAGAGTTTCACTAGGTAATGAGTCTCAATACTTGCTCAGGCTGTCCTTGAACCTGCAATCCTCCTGTCTCAGCCTCCCAAGTACTGGGATTACAAGCATGCACCACCACACCCAGCTTGTAAATTATTTTTTTAAAATGGAATTGCCTACTTTGGTGCTAATTGCAAGGTATAAAGTAAAATCCTAGGGTGGAGAGGGGTTAAAGGTTTGATATGCCTTCACTCTTGCTGTCTATAATCACAGGATTCCTTGATGTGAGCTAGTATTTCTGGGTGGATGGGGAATAGGCAGGCTCTGCGGAGGGTGTGTGTAGTGCTCTAGCTTCTACCAGTTTGCGAGAGCAAAGCTGCCGTTTCCCCTTTTGGCAGAACAGCCATGACCACCACCTTTTCTTAGGGTCACAGAAGAACAGTTTCTATTCACTTATAAAGTAATGCTACTTCACTTCTCAGAAAGTTCTTTGCCTCTTTATATAGTCCTGTCAATGACTAAGAAGGCAGAGAGTTTCTTCTTGCAATATCTCCCATATCAAAGGTCCCCTCAGGCTAAGCAAAGCTTACTTATTGGCAAAAATCCTCTGTCAAATAATCCCCCTTTCTCTCATTTTTCTCTTTGCTTATAAATATATAATTCTATATTGTCAACTTTTAAGCTGTAGACTAGAGGGTAGTGTTGAAAAACAAACATTTTTTTAAAAAACTCTGACATGAACTTGGAGGAAGACCTTGCTCTGCGCCACTGCCCTGGGATGTAGGATATAAGTCATCAAAACTCAAGCCTACGTGGGAAGTTTGATATTTTTTTTTTCCTGGCATTGTGCACACACTACATTTGTTCTGTGAAGGACATGAAACAAGAAGACAGTCGTGTTTGTTGTTAAAGGGAAGCATGTTTTTTACTTGCATGCATGAGAAATCATTCAAGAACAATCCTTTTTATCAGAGGGACTACTACATCATGAGACTGCCAAGGCCATTGGAACCGGCCGGAGGGGTTATCAATCATGTGTACGTGGGTTATGGAAGATAAAGCCGATGAGCGCCACAAGCTGCATATGAAATTTGTAGAAACTATCCACCTTTAGGTTTCGGGAGGTCTTAGGGCATTTCAAGTTCATGTCAGATCACCTCATTTTTCCTGCTGTTTCTGCTTTCATGCAGGGCTTCTATAACATTTCAGTTGGGACATCGTGCAGCCCAAACTCTAAGAGGCTGTATTTGCTTTTTGTAGATCCCTTAAGACTCATCAGTGGGACTTCCCAGAAACCCCTTTGGGGGAAGGGCCAGAGTAGGTGGGTGGGAAAGGGGGGGCTATATTCTGTATTCAGACTCTTTGCTCAATTATTGCAACTCATAGGCAAACTGCCAGTCTGATTAAAACTGAGCTCCAATCTTTTATTTAAACATTTCACTGTTTGTGGACAGCCGCCTTTTAAACTATTAGGGGATGGATTTTGGATTTGTATAATATCTGGGTCCCTTACCTCTGATCTAGCTTAGGTTGCTTTTTGACTCTAGTCTAAGGAGTGGGCAGGGGGAGAAAGAACGTAAAATGGTATTAAACTTTAGCCAATCCAGTAAGAAATCCTATGGAGAAGCATTGAAACCATTGCTTTAAAGCAAGTACTGGGTTATATCTGGACTTTATTTCATTATGATTTTTATGCTTCCTTTACCATGGAATATTAAAAGTAGACATAACATTTATGATTTATTGTTCAATTATGCTTTAAAATAACCAATACATCCAAACTTTTCTACAGTCCAACTGTGTGTTTGTTGATTTGTACTTATAACTTTGGTGTTTCTCAGGATGTAAATAGAAATAGTCATTTCAACTAAAAGCAACTCTGTGCTGGTTGCTATGTTCTTTCCTCAGGAAACTTTCCACTGAATATTCCATGGAGAGTTTTCTTTATGGATGGAACATTTTCCAAGTCCCACCACATAACTAGAATTGCTGGGTTGATTCTTGGTGTCAAGGCTTAAGCATACATCCTTCACAACCAGCCCCATCTCATTCATTCAACATCAAGAAGAGAAAGGTAGTCAGATTAGGGGTGTACCTGATCCATCGTGAATGAAAAACAAACATATCATTTTAAAACTGTGAACAAAACATTTTCCCTACTCATTAGAGACATTTTTTTTTTCTTTTCCAGGTTCATCTGATGTTTCCTGACCATGTACCAAAGCCTTGTTGTGCTCCAACCAAATTAAATGCCATCTCCGTTCTTTACTTTGATGACAGCTCCAATGTCATTTTGAAAAAATACAGAAATATGGTAGTACGCTCATGTGGCTGCCACTAATATTAAATAATTACAGTAACAACAAAAAAGAGATGTGTTAAGGTTTATGACTGCAATAAAAAGCAGACAAAAGGGGAATTTCCTAAAATTAGTCTGGCTCATTTCATCTCTCTTCTTGTGTACAATATCATGTATATAGTCATTGTTATTTATTTAAAGGAATATATTCTCCTTGGTGGATGCCTTATCAGTAAAATCTATTTTATAGGTCACTACATTATAGATAACCCAGTCTAATTTTCAGTGGGATATGCAGAGTCTATTTTTTTCTATTTCAACATTTTTTCAAATACAATTTTTATATAATTTTCTGAGATTAAACAGAACTCCTTTGACTGTTTAATATGTTGAAGGAAATTGAATACAATCAGTTATAGGGTACCAATGAAAACTATGATAGGATATTTATTTAGAAATAAAACTTAAAAAATAACAACCAAAACAAAAAATGCTTGGCAAAACACAACTTTTTATTTTAGAGTTTCTGCTTCATTAGATAAAGTGAAATGTCGAACTGGATTTGAATAAGTAAATAGTAGACAGAACATAGAAGCTGAAAGATTGCACACAATTGTTACAACGGTTTGCTGTAACAGACTTGGTGTAACCCTAGGAGCATTCCTTCTTGGCTTGTGGACTGTAGATTTGCAAGGAGCTCAAAGCTTCAGGAATTCTGTGGAGAAAGGTTTGAGCCTATGTCCATAACTTTCCAACTTAACACTAAAAAAATTGTAGTACAACCTTCTTACCTCAAATAAATCATGTCTGCCTATTATCTAGAACACTACTGCTGCAGATTTTTTTTCAGACTTATAAACTTTGTCCAAAATAAAGAAACATTTACATGAGCTCCACTTCCCTCCCCACAGACAAGAGTCTCTGCATGCCTAAGATGTGCTGGAGCCAAGGATGCCGACAGAGCCATTTTCTTTAGTTCTCCTTTATAACTGAGTTTGCTGATTGATGTGATGCAAGGGATTTTATTTGGGGTAAAAGCACTGAAACTAAACTGAAGGAAATTACCAAAAATCCCAGAATGGCTTTGACAGAATTGCCATTTCAAAAGAACAGCTGAAATCCATTTTTCATATCTTTGAGAATGAGCTCAATGAAAACCTGATTTTGTAAAGGGATTTTGTAAACCTTCCTCCAAGCCCAAATAATTCCAAATGGGAAGGTTCTGGTGTATGTGTGTGTGTGTGTGTGTGTGTGTGTGTGTGTGTGTGTGTGTATGAGTGTTCTTCCCTCTGAAATTAATTTATTTTCTCTGATAAAATGCCTGTTAAGGCCTTTAACAAACACTGACTTTTTGAAGAATGAACTTTAGATTAATAACTTGCTACTTATGGTAGCTCTATGGTTAGATTTATTCAGCTCACCTAAAATATTTGTAAAACACCATTTATTAATCACCCTTTGGATCTTTAAACACAACTTTTATCCGTAATGGCTTCAAAATCATTCTAGGTTTGGTTTAATTAAGGTGTATTGCAGTGTTGTATTAAAATTCAATTTAGCCTATAGAATATGACATTAAGTATATTGGGGGTTACATTAAGTAATATATTTTTCATTAATAGTGTACCATTGAGAGAATAAGAAATGAAAGTCTATTGTATAATTCTTTAAATGTGCTGTTCAAATATATTTCTATATTTTAAGATATATTAAACTTGTGATGTTAACTTCTGTTGTGCTTGACTTGGTTCTTTATTTAAAAGAAATATAAAATGTAAGTATATCATAAATTAGGCTATAAGAATGTTTATCAGATGTAAGACATTTCCAAATTACATGATTTATTATATTGCTTCCGATTGCCCAAACTGAATTTTTGTATTTTTAATAATTAATTTACTTTTAAGTGGACAAAACACCAATTAATAATTACAGCATTTCTAAATCTGTTGGAACAACAAAGAAACATTAAAAAGCAAAACAAACTGAGATGGAGAAATAAGTCATTTATACTTTTTCAAAAAGAAGGAAGATATTTGGCATGACTTTGTGTGTGTGTGCGTGTGTGTGTGTGTGTGTGTGTGTGTGTGTGTGATAAACCCAGGGGCATTCTACCTCTGAGCTACACTTGCAGCCTTATTTTTTATTCTTTATTTTTGAAACAAGATCTTGCTAAGTTGCAGAGGGCCTCACTAAGTAGCTGAGGCTGGTCATGTGCCTGTGATCTTCCTGTTTCAGCCTCCCAAGTATTGGGATTACAAGCATGCACCACCATGCCCGGCTATTTTTGCTTTTTTTTTTTTTTTTTTTTTTTTTTTTTTTTTTTTTTTTTTTTTTTTTGTGGTACTGGGGATTGAACTCAGGGGCATTCTACCTCTGAGCTACACCCCCAGCCCTATTTTTTTATTCTTTATTTTGAAACCGAGTCTCACTAAGTTGCGGAGTGCCTCACTAGGTAGCTGAGGCTGGCCGCAAACCCGGATCCTCCTGTCTCAGCCTCCCAAATGCTGGGATTACAAGCGTGCGCCACCACGCCCGGCTATTTTTGCATTTTTAAAAATATCATATATGGTCACATATACTCAGTCACTCTATTCTCTAATAGCTATCAGTAGATTCTTGGTATTACTTTAGAAATATTTAACTATTATCAGAAATTAGAATAACTTGGTCTATTTTTTTATGGTGGTGTACACTTGTTTAATTTTATGTGCTTTTATTGGTGGCAACATGATCTACATTATGATGTAAGACCATAATTTGGCCTATTTTAACCAGTAGAATTCAAATGTTTTTAGCTAGTTAATGCATTGGATGTTTTGTTTATTTGTGTGTTTATTTTCATTTTTTCTGCTTCACCTATGCTTTTCTTTGTAAAACAGGCCATAAGCCACAAATACTCAAGTTTTTAAAAACTAAGACAAAAGCATTGAAATAAAGAAAACAGAAAAGTTCTTTTTTTCCTCAACTAAAGCACTCTCACTTTATAATCCCTGTATCACCATCATTGAATCTGAGCCCGGGTCCTGGAGACTTCACAGTTTGATGGAGAGATGTCTCAAGACATTTACAATGAATATTCATTTTATGCTTCAATTCAATTCTTGCAGGACAGAAGAAATCCTCATTCCCAAACCCAAGCACCCATCTCATAACTACTCCCTCAAGTGCTCAACCTATCATTCCGGTTCCATCTCAAATTACCTGTTCTGCTATGTTTTTCCTTTTACTTGTCTATTTTTGACCTGGAACTTTTTAAAGTTAAATGTGAAGATACCTTTGCTGATAAAGCATATACATTACTAAGTGTACCTGTAAACATCTGTGTTTTATCAAGTTTGGTTAAGATCAAAATTGAAGAGAAAATATCAATGCCAGCACTCAGTCTTATCTAGGTAGAAACCAAAAGTATACTTAGTTATCAGTTAAATAAAGAGGAGCAGTTCTTCAAAGATTACAAAGTCTGTTCTGAGATTTGCTAAAGGTGTTTGAAAGACAAACATTTCAAAGGCAGAAGAAATGTAGATCAGATGGAGATTTTAAAATTCACAAACAAATTGTAGAAAATTCAAAACATGTAGGTACCTGAACCTTTGTATCTTACTTTCAACTTTCCTTGGGCAGCTAGTCAATGAATGCACAGAGTGTGTAATGGTACAATGGGGAGAGGAGGAACAGCACACCATAGCCCCAAATTCTGGAAAGTCGGTTGAACCCGGGGACATTCTACCAGCCATCTCTACCTCCAGGCATTTTCATTTTCTTTTCTTTTTTTTTTTTTTTTTTTTTTTTTTGAAACAGAGACATCCTAAGATGCTAAGGCTGGTCTCAAATTTGTGATCCTCCTGTCTCAGCCTCCCAAGTACTGGGATTACAGATGTGCTCCACCCTGCCTGGCTAGGAAACAATTCTTTAACTTATGCTACAAAGTCAGTAAGATACCTTAGACTTATACAGTGATCACTATATTTTCTCCAGTAAGATATATAAAAACATATATTTCTATATTTTTTCAATGTGTTCCAAGATTGTAAAAGTAAACCAAAGAAATTGTTAAAGACAGGGAATGAGGCCAGACAAGCTGGGATAGGCATCCAGCAAGCTAGTGAGTACTGAATTCACAGACTGTTTGAAGAGCATCTTTAAGTGTCCTGGAAGATGGTTTCAGTGACCACATTTTAAGGGCAGAAGTAAGCATTATGTATAGACATGCAGGGCAAGGGTCAGATCAAAGATATCTACATAAATCAGGACATCAGGAAAGTTCAGACAGCAAGGAAATTTGTCTTGGCTTTGGGTTGTGGGAGGAGAATATCACTCTGGGATATTCACCTGGACTTGTGACCAGAAATCAGACAATATGGGGTGTCTCCACAGACACATACCCTTACGTGTGTGCTCATGACATGGCCATAATTCTAAAAAGTCCGAGATCTGATTGTTGAATCTTAAAAAAGGCTCTTGGAAGAAGCACATACAAATCCTTTGTGAGAGACTGCACCTTTGACCCCGGCCTCAAGTTGCTCCCATTTAAAATATGCCTAGGAATGTAGGCTCACAACCAAAAGAATGCACAGAAAAGGAATCATGAGAGCCCAAAGCAAGGCGAAAGAGTGTGACCAAACTCATGAAGACCTTGCTTACTGAACTATTGCATATAGGATATAAAGAAGCACATTTCATGTGTTTTATTTAAAAAGATAATCAAAACATGAAAAAGTATAAAGATATTTTAAATGCGTCAAAACATCTAAGAATGAAAAAAGTAAACCTTATTGAATATGATAGTATCTTCAATGTTATGGTCAAGACATAGAGTGAAATAGATGAGAAATCTGAGGAAACTACCGAGAAGGACAGCATCGAGACAGATAAAGAGAGAGAAAATGTAAAAAAGGGCCAAAAGTACATGGACATCGAAGGCCATTATGATATTCATCTAATCTATGTTCTGGAGAATTGGGGACAATTTTTGGACTGACAACTGACCTCGGAATCAAGGTAACCTCAAATGGAAGTCAGTCAACATGCAATTACTATCTTCAAATTGCTGAGGGAGTCCAGGGATATTCTATTTCCAGCCCTTTTTATTTTTTGTTTTTGAAACAGGATCTCACTAGGTTTCTGAGAGTTTAGCTACATTGCTGAGGCTGATCTCAAACCTGTAATCCTCCGGTCTCAGCATCCCAAGTAGCTAATATGTCTTAGAACTAAAGAAAAAATGTTAAAATCACAAAGAGATTTCACTTAACATAATGTTCTCCAGGTCCTCCCATTTTCTTGAAAATGACATAATTTTGTTCTTTATTGCTGAGTAGAATTCCATTGTGCAGATATCCAATATTTTGTAATCCATTCATCTGTTGATGGATACCTCAGTGGGTTCCATAATTTGGCTATTATGAGTTGTGCTGCTATGAACATAGGTATGCATATATTACTGTAGTTCTCTGGTTTCAATGTCTTTGGAAAGTTACCCAGGGGTGGTATAGCCAGATCATATGGTGGATCCATTCCTCATTTCCTAAGGAATTTTCACACTGATCTCCACAGCAATGAACTAATTTGTAATCTCACCAGTAGTGTAGAAGAGTTCACTTACCCAACATCCTCGTCCGCATTTACTGTTGTTTGACTTCTTGATGATTGCCATTCTGTAAGTGAAATTAGCCAGTCACAGAAAGTAAAGAGTCATACATATTCTTTATGGGAAACCAGGGAGTAATGGAGATACCAGAAGGACTCCAGAGAACAGAGGAGAAACCTCAGTGGAGCCAGGGAGATGGTCTAAGGGAAGGGGTGGGGGAAGAGTGAGGTTCATTGAAGAAATTACTACCATTGGCTAATGTATCATTGTAGAAAGGAAGAAATATTTGAAAAGATTTGGCTACTGAAAGTATTGGGCCCAATGAAGCCCAACTGACATGAACTTTCTATTCCTAAGGGCTATTGTTAAGTAAAAATTAGTTCAAGTCCTTTTTGTATCCACAATTTACTAACACAGCTTCTAGGTCTTGATAACATTTTTTATTGCCATGAATAGCTTCCCTGTATTCTGGCTGTCTTTCTACTGAGAGATCCTTCTCATTTGCAGCTTCCTTCAAAAACACCAACTACTCCATACCAGATGTGCTTGACTCCTCTAATGAGCCACTGCTGCACTATTTGTTTATTTTTATTTTTTGTACTTTTGTTGGTGCATTATAGTCTCACATCATAATGCAGTTCATAATGATGCTGTCATACATGCACACAGCACTTGGCGCCCTTTCCCTGGGCTCCCTCTCCGCCCCCGTCGTCCCCCTTCTCCATACAAGGTATTGAGATTGGCATTGGTATTCTCACATATGTACATGATGTTAATGGAAGTGATTCCTTCATTGATTCTCCCTCTTCCCTCCTCCCCCTGGCACACCACCTCCCTGGCTCCAAACTGGAGCTTTTCCTCCATTATCTGAAGTCCCTCTAGTATCCCAAATACTTGCTAGCTTCTGCATATGAGAGAAAACATATGCCCCTTCACTCTCTGTGACTGGCTAGTCTCACCTAACATAACGTTTTCCATGTCCATCCATTTTCCTGCAAATGTCATAATTTTGTTCTTCTTGATTGCTGAGTAGAATTTCATTGTGTGTATATCCCATAATTTTATACTCTATTCATCTGTTGATAGAAAACTAGGTTGGTTCTATAACTTGACTATTGTGAATTGCTGCTGCACTATTTCTAAGACAGAGTTCACATTGCACTGACTACTGTAGTTATTTTCACGTATCTTATACTTGGTCTATATTATGAGATAAGTTTTACCATGTTCACTCATTTATTAGTTTCTTTAAAAGTTATGACAAAATCATTCTCAGAGTTGATGCTCAACAAATGATTTGGAAATGAATAAAAGGAAATATTGTCAAAATTGAGACTGAGGAGGAAATTCATTTCTTATTTTGAAACCAATGACTCCTAAATATCTCTCACTTTTATTTCAATCTGGAGAAAATGAAGAAAACAATTTGGAGCCACAGGGGATGAGCTAATTCTTTTTAACTTGAAGCAGAAAGAAAAAAATAAATAAAACTCCCATAAAGGCAGAAGGCTCCTGGGTTCAATCCATAGTACAAAAAAAAAAAAAAAAAAAAAAAAAAAAAAAAAAAAAAAAAAAAAAAAAAAAAAAAAAAAAAAAAAAAAAAAAAAAAAAAGAAAAGAAAAGAAAAACCACCAGAAAATAAAAGAAAAAAAGAAAGAAATGACATATGTAGATATCTGTGGAAAGAACATTCCATATGAAAGTAGTAGTGATTGCAAAAGTGTATTTGACATTTCAGAGATAGAGCAGAGGACAGTGTGGCCCATACAGAGGAAGAAAGAAATGACATACACACAGGCTAAGAGCAGGGACTCAGATTGTCTAGGGTCTTGAATGCCAAGCAAAGAATTTATATTATCTTTCAGAGATTTTGAGCTGAAGAAGCTACAACTTGTGTTTTTTAAGGTGTATCAACTGGGTGTGGTGGTGGCTACCTGTAATCTCTGTACTTGGGAGGCTGAAAAGGGAGTATCGCAGGTTGAAGACCAGCCTCAGCAGTTTAGCCAGACTTTCAGCAACCTAGGGAGACCTTGTTTCAAAACAAACAACAAACAAAGTGCTGGGGGTGTAGCTCAGAGTTACAACGCTCCTAGGTTCAATTTCAATTACCAGTAAAACACACACACACACACACACACACACACACACACACACACACACAGTATGCAAGCCATTATGATGAGAGCACTGGATTGAAAAGAAAAATCAACAGCATGTAGGACAGTTTAAGGGATGTTAAAGTAAGCCAAGCTAGTCAGGTGCACACTCCTGTAATTTCACTACTTTCAAGGCCAGCCTCTAACTTACCAAGACCCTGTTTTAAAGTAAAAAACAAAAAAGTCTAGGGATGTAGCTCAAAAGTAGACCACCCTTAGGTTCAATTTCATGTAACCACCCCAACACACACACACACACACACACACACACACACACACAGAGCCAGGCCTGGAGAGATAGTATGGTAGTTTGGTCTAATGTGATAACTGTAGAGGTTATCGGAAGTAATTAGAACCGGGCATGGTGGCGCATGCTTGCAATCCCAGCATTTGGGAAGCTGAGACTGGAGGATCCAAGTTCGCAACCAGCCTCAGCTACCTAGTGAGGCCCTCCGCAACTTAGTGAGACCCTGTTTCAAAATAAAGAATAAAAAATAGGGCTGGGGGTATAGCTCGGAGGTAAAATGCCCCTGAATTCAATCCCTAGTACACACACACACACACACACACACACACACACACACACACACAAAGAAGTAATTAGAATATGGAAATATTTCAAACATATCAAGTAGAATTGGTAAGACTTGCTAATGCAATGGAGAGGAAAAAAAAAGTCAAGAACAACACCTATTACATGGCCCTAGTAACTGGAAGGAAGGAAGCATCATTTTCTGGGCTTCGACATAGAACAAACTGGGCTCATTCCCAGGAGCTGAGGACTTGGTTGAGCCAAGCGAACTTCTGAGTGAGATGCTCAGAAAGTGGAGAGAATGATCAATCCTGGGATTACAGGAGAGGTCCTGGCCGGACGTATGGGTCCGAAAGTCTTCAGCATATGGTGTCATTTAAAGCCATACAATCAGTGAGATCACCACAGCAGATACAAGGTACTAGTGGGATCGGAGAAGCCTTCTCTACCTCTTATTACCCACAGTGTAGTCACACCTGAGGTCTGCCTGTGAGAAACAAGTATTGACATGATGGCTTTCAGCAAGCCTCAGGGAGAAGTTCCTTATGCCATAGGGCTTCATGAATCAGGTTATCTCTGTTTACTGAGAAAGTTCGATTGGAGATCCCTTTAAGTTGTGCAGAAAATAAGTTTAGGTATTTATTTACTAAACATTTTCACACAAACATTTTTTAATAAGAATGCTTTTTTGCACCTTTAAGATAGTTCAGGGGACTCTTAGGTGAATATAGGCAAGGAGATAAAAGAAAAGATGAATGAAGCTAAATATATGGGAATATTCATAGAAAATTTTGTTGACATAAATGCTATGTTCTTAATGAAAAACAAACAAAAAAGTATTATGTTATTTATCATCAATGAAATGGTAGCACAAAAGGTTTAGGAGAAAAATAGGAAAGATATCCCTGACTTAAGTTGACTTAATATTAAAATGCTTTTCCAAGAAAAGACTTTGATAACCATTCATAGAAGTGTTGTTGACATTTTCTCTTCCCCATCTCAGCATTGGTGAGCTAACCCTGCTTTGAACCTAGATCTGCAAATTTCTTTATATATTCTTAAAATGTCTTTGGTTCACACAGATTAATCTCTGGCTAAAATTATTACTATTTTCTGTTTGTAATGTTACAACATTTATTTATTTTTTATTTTTTCATTCAGACCTAGGTAGCAAAAATGTCTGTTTTCTAGATAGTGGAATATTCCAGTGCAAAAGAATTTAGGTCATGGGGAAGCAATGTGAATATTAGTTTCAAAATCTCCTAGATATTATAATATTAGTGTAACTCTTCTGTGAGGGGATGATTATTATTGAGTTAAAACACTTTGTCATTGAAAATAATCATGTATTATGTGTCAATACTAATTACATAGGATGCATGGATTTTTTTTTCTTCTGGTAACTTTAATTTGAGCTGGCTGCTCTTATTTTCAGTTTTAGTGGATTTAAATGTTAGTACCTCAAACTTTATCTCGGAGCCTGGAGAAGCCTTTTAAGTATGCTTTGTATTTTATCTGTTTTATGATTCAAGATTTCTAACAGCTCTCTTAGGGAGTGCTGTATCCTAGACAATGTTGACTTAGAAGTGCTCAGACAAGTGGGCTGTGTGTTTAAATAGAATGAGTGATGAGTGTTTTGAAAAAAAAAAATCTGTTTTCTTACTTTCCTTTCAAACATCTTCTCATAATAATGTGGAGAGGGTCATACAATGAAATAATAATGATAAATACTTAACCTACTTAGAAATAATTGTATTAAACCGGTGATGGTCAAGTAATATATGAAAAAACTTTTAACCTAACAATTATGAAAGTCAAATAAAGATCCCACATGGGATAATTTTTCATATTAGACTGTCAGTTTTTAAAGAATGTTGTAGCTCTGACTGTGGGAGAGTATATAATTTGTTATGTTATGTTGCTGATGGGAGTATAAATTGATAAAAAGAAGTTTGAAAACAATTTGAATACTCACGTTAAGAAGAATATTTACATTTCCATTACTTAAGGATTTTTCTCCTGAATATTCATCTTTAAAACACTTCTGGAGGTCTGAACTAGGAAATTACACAAGAAAGTTCATGACAAAACAGTTTATCTTCGCAAATAATATATGCATACATGTTATAAGTAAAAATACAGACAGGATACAGATATTAGTCTATGGAATATGAACAAATATATTATAAAGGAATGAAAATGAGTGAACCACACTGTCTATACAAATTTTACACACATAATGTTGAAGAAATAAACATCATATAAGATTATATAGAGTATGACATAATTTTCATGACTCTCAAAGTAAAGCAAACCAAGTAATTTATTATAGACATATGTACATATATACATTAAAAATTTTAAAAAAACATTCAAAATTCAAGATAATGGTTATCTCAAAGAGATGCGAAAGTGAGTTAATAGAATAGGAGGCTATTTGTAATTGTACAGCTTTGTATGAATAGCAGTAAAAGTGGCTGTGTTTATTGATTTTTTTAAGTACAGATACTTTGTATCTCAGCTGTTTCTATGTAAAACAGCTCCCCTATGTTTAGTGGCTTATACAATGGTATATTAGTTCCCAACTCTATGATCAGCAATTTGGACGGGACTCAGCAATGGTTGTTCTAGTGTAGCTGCAGTCAGTTTTGCATCTGTTGGGGCTGGATGGTCAGCCTCGCTTCACCCCCACACCTACTGCTGGTGCCTGCCATGCGTTGGTGCTAGCTGCTGTCAACTAGGACCACACTGTTGACCAGGCTTCCAGGCTCCAATAGGCTAACCTGGTCTTACTATATGGTAGTGGTCACTGCTATGAAGAAAGGTAAAACAAAATCTTGCCAAGAATCAGAAAAAATGATTTTCTATGCCTGTCCATTCTCATTTACTGGTAAAGGTTTTCTGGACTATTGTTGAGAATGGCTTTATGGTGAGTTTATACATAGTAAACAAAACAAAATGCTGAAATCCATTAACAATGTCACTGCCTTTAATTCTAGCCTTTGTTCTTTCTCATTGTTCCTCCTAGCCTCTTAACAGGCTTTTCTTCTGATTCTTTCTGTGGAAAATCAGTTCAAGGATTAGGTCAATTTTGCCACTGGAGTAATTTATCTAAACCATAACTCTGATCATGTCATTACCCTGCTTAAAACTCTTCAATTAGACAAGCATGGTGGCGCACACCTGTAAATTTAGTACTTAGGAAGCTGAGACAGGAAGATCGCCGGTTCACAGCCAGCCTCAGCCACTTAGGCACTCCACAGCTTAGTGAAACCCTGATTCAAAATAAAAGAATAAAATAAAACAGGGCAAAGGGCATAGAGTAGAGGTAGAACACCCCTAGGTGCAATCCACAGTAACACACACACACAAACACACACACACACACACACACACACAACAAGCAAAACAAAAAACTTCAATTATTCTCCACCCTCTATAAAATAAAACTTTATGTTCTTAAACTAAAATATAACTCTTGATGTTCTGGAATATATTTGTCTCTTTTAAAATTTGGAAATAACAACAAAACCTGCCTGAGTTTTCTTAATAATAACAATACCTACCTGGTAATAATATTTCCAAATATAATTCTTGACATGAAGAGAGAAATTGGTGTTAGCTATTCTTGTGGTAAAATCCATCTAAAATCATCATGGTGTATGTAAGAAACAAGAAATTATAGAGGAAAATAAATTAACTAACAGAGTTTTTGCATAACAACTCACCTTATGGAAATTGAATTTACTTATAGAATTAACAGCACAATGTTTTTGTAGTGATTTTTTAATAAAAAATCTGATCTTGTTTCCCTAACTTCTGAATGGATCAGAATGAAATGCTATCCTTAAGGTAAGTATGAATATGTTCTTAATATTTTCTTCCTGAGTTCCTGAGAGCTCAAGTCCATGAGAGAAAGCCAATGTCAATGAAAAAAGCATAAAGATGATTCATTTCCTTCAAATGAAACTACCTAATCATTGAGAAATTCAATGTACTTATTGTTAAAGAGATAGAACTTTTATTTTGCCAAACATTGCACAGAATAATGCCTGATATGTTCGGAAATTAGAAAGCCTGATACTATGATTTGATATCTGGTAACCAAATATCAATTGGTTATAGAGTCTCTGGAATGGATCTGGTTGTGGTAGTACAAGCTCTTAATCCCAGCTACTGGGGAGTCTGGGGCAGGAGGATCACAAGTTCAAGGCCATCTTGGGCAACTGAGCAACAGCCTGTTTCAAAATAAAATTTTAAGAAAGGACTGGAGGGAAGAGGAAGAAAGAAAGAGAAAGAGAAAGAGAAGAAAACTGGAGGTGAAATTTAAGCAGTTTCAGGGGAAGCACTAGATAATTGTGGATGAACATCTATATTTGTTCAAGCTAAAAGTAACTTCTATAAAGTATTGAGGTTTGTTTACTTTCATTATTTACCTTACGTCACATTGCATGTATGTGTGTGACTTATAAAAATAGCAAAAAAATTGGGTGATGCAATAAAACCAACAACTTAGAAAGAATTCAATATAGATATTACCCTAACTGCAATGTAAAGAATGGGCAGGAGGGGTTCAGGTGGGAGAATGCCCATTCCCCACGCATGTTTTGTTATCCTTTGCTACTCATTTATTGTATTCATGCCGCTCTTTGTCAGTGTCTACCAGGGCCCTTGTAAAACATGTTCAGGTAATGGCTTGTAGTATCCACCTTTCTCCAAAGAATGAGACTCAAGCACCACATGCCTTTAAAATACTTCCCTAAATAGGAGACTTGAAAGAGATAGTTATTTTCTGAGTGAGATCTTTATGGCTCAAGAGAGTTTTATGTTAAAATTAATTGTGAATATTTGGATGATATTTAACTGAGAAGTTATGCATGTTTAAAAGTAAAAGTGTGGTGCATGTTTAAAACTTTCAAGTGTGATGCTCTTGGGGGCCCATTGAGTTAGGGAAGGCAGCCAGAGAAACTGGAGGAGATTCTGATGCCCTGGAGTTCCCTTCAGGTACATGCCCCCAATGACCTAGAGACCTCCCATTAAACCCCACCTCTTAAAAGTTCTGCCACTTCCCAACAGCACTTTCCTGGAGAACAAGTCTTTAAAGCATAGGCCTTTGGGGGATGATTGGGACCCAAACTATAGAAACTTGTTTCATTTAACAAGAACAAGATGAGCAACAGCAACAATAAACATCCAAACAGTAACAGCAATGATTAACTACTGAGAGTTTATTAAAATCCTATATGCCAGCCGGGCATGGTGATGCACACATGTAATGTCAGTACTTGGGAGGCTGAGACAGGGGGATTGCAGGTTCAAGGACAGCCTTAGCAGGTAGTGAAATTGTCATCAACCTAGTGAGACCCTGTTTCAAAATAAAAATAAAATAATGCTGAGGGTGTGGCTCAGAGATAGAGTGCCCCTGAGTTTAATCCCCAGCAAAATACACACACACACACACACACACACACACACACACACAAACACACACACACATACACACACACACACATACACATTCTATATGCGATACAAAATAAATGAGGAAAATTTACTAAATATGTTAGCAAAAGAAAAGTATACTAAAATCTATACAAGAAGAATAATAAAATATTAGTCATGGGGTCATGTTAAACATTTTAATAAATGTTGAATTTAAGTGAGGATCTTTTATAAGTATTAATATTTAAATAGATCGATCTAATTTATTTAATCACAATTTCTTTCTCCTTGATTTCAGCAAATCTGACTGAACTGACAAACCAGAGATGTAGAGTTGATTTATAAGCATTCTGCTAGGTTGATAAATTCTTGATTTTACCTTTAAATCTTTGGATGTAATTTCAACTTCAGGAAAATGAAGCCCAAATAATTTGAATTTAAGTCTTAAATTTAAAAACTCTCAAGGGGGCTAAATATGTAGTTCAATGGTAGATGCCTGCTTTACATGCTCAAGGTCTGAGTTCATTCCCCAGCACCATAAAAAGAAACAAACAACATAAAAAAAAACTTTAAGGAAAAATCTTCAATCAAAGAAATGTAGCTTTGCAGCCAGGCTGAGACCAGATCCTGGTTCGCGGCCAGCCTCAGTTACCTAGTGAGGCACTTCGCAACTTAGTGAGACCCTGTTTCAAAATAAAGAACAAAAAATAGGGTTGCAGGTGTAGTTCGGAGGTAGAATGCCCCTGAGTTCAACCTCCAGTACCGCAAAAAAAAAAAAAAAAAAAAAAAAAAAAAAAAAAAAAAGAAATGTAGCTTTGCTCAATCATACAAAATAGATAAAATTCTAGTCTGCTTTTTAGTTGATATGTAAATAAGAATATTTTATAGGATAGCAAAATAACTTTGTATATGGGATCCTTATTTCAGAATCAGCAATTCTGAATCTAAGTGTGAATAAAGTGTCAATATGAAAATTCAATTTCAGAGTCCATCTCTGTACCAATGAGAATCTTGAATTCCTATCATGCAATTGCCCAAATTTCATATTAATTTGAGTAAAATGAAAGATAGGTGAAGTAATAAACAACTGGTTAAATATTTAGACAGTTAAGTAACACATTGATGGAATTAAAAAGGAAATTGCTTTTTCATATGGTGAAGACAATTTTATCTAATTTTTTAAACAAAAGCTGATGTTTTGAAACTGCTTTGTGGAATCACAGAGTGTGTTGATGGAGAAGAATTTGTGAACATTTTGATTATCCCATATTCTCATGATAACTACTTAACCAACCACAATATCTCTTGAACCAGTTTATCTTCAATGATTTAATTTCCAGAATTACATTTTATCAGCCTTAGCCAAATGAGTCATATTTAAATATTATATTTGATCTGTTAAATATTTTATAATGTTAAGTAATTTTATGGATAGCTTCCTATTTATATCCTATACCATGTGGTTATAAGGTTCCTGATAGGAAGGATTATTTGTGAATATGTGTGATATAATCTGTTTTTTTTCTAGCATATAGTTAGGTGCTGACATTTTATTGACATCACTGAGTTAATAAAAGAATAAGTGAATTAAATATCCTGATTTAAGTTGTCTCATTTTTTTTGATAAAGGGGAAAGAATTAGACTTAAGAATATGAATTATTGGAATTATGCCTTAAGCTTACTATTTTGCTTTAAAATGTGTGATTTTTAAAATAACTTTCCAAATATATAACTAATTACTTACCTCTCAGTCTTTGATTTTTTTATTACTTATACTGTTTAATAGCACTAGATCCACAATATTCCAGATAATGATTGCCAATGACCTTAGATAATACTTTTAATCAGGTATCATCACTACATGTTACTACATGTTTGATTCCCATATAGAAATATTAATAAGATTTTACTGTCCTCTACCTCATCTCAGTTAGATGATGAATCTCAAGTTTTCTTTCTTTTTTCCTTTCTTTCTTTCTTCTACTAATCCCAAATTCCCTTCCTTCCTTTGTTTTTTTGTTTATTTTTTATTTTCTTGTGGTGCTGGGGATTTAACTCAAGGGTTCAATCTCTACCTCTGAGTTACAATCCCAATCCTATTTTATTTTTGTTTTGAAATAGGGTCTCACTAAGTTGCTAAGGGCCTCACTAAAATGCTGAGGTTGGCTTTGAATCTGAAATCCTCCTGTCTCAGCCTCCCAAATACTGGAATTACAGGCATGTACCACTATACCTGGTAATTCCCTACATTTCTTTGAAGTGTTCTTTCATATAGAATATTTTCTTTGTTTTTCAAACTTTATACTGCAAGAAAGAGAACTGGAATATATCTTAGTCAAAAAGGGACTGCTAGGTAGAAAACTAGAAAGTAGAATGAAAGAGAATCAGGTGATTACTGGAGAGTTAGGTTTGGTAAAATGAACATTTAGAGAGATCTTACCCCTCTAGAATACTAAATTTAAAATAGCAGAGTTTCTAAAAGGAAGACTAGGTAAAAAGATGGATACCAAACAAGGTAAAGTGTTCATTCCAAAATTCCTTGAAGTTGTTCTTTGCAGCTTTTTTTCTCCCCTTCTCTAGCAGAGAGATAGAAATATTCAGGGATGCAATCTAAGTGACCATCAACAGACATGATATCAAAGCCTCAGACCTCCTGCAGTGCTTGTGGGCAATTCTACAGTAGTACTTATACCCTAGGTTTCTCTCCTGTTGGTTGCAGTCAAAGATGTTCTCTGATGAATTTTTGCCTCAATTTCACCATCACTTAGTGTATTAGTCTATTGTTTCTGTAACAAATTACTACAGACTTTGAGACTAAAAACTATGTAAATGTATTATCTTACAATTCTGGAAGTCAAAGTTCAGAATATATTCCTTTGGACTAAAGCAGCGTTGGTGGTGCTGTGTTCCTATTCAGCTCAGCATTCTTATAGTTATAATCTAAAAGACTGACCATGTAACTTAGAGGGAAGACATTTATTTTCTTACAGTTTTGAGTTTAGTCCATGTGAGGCTGAGGATTGTGGATCTCAGTGCATGGTGGTGGGAGGAGGAGAGGGAGAGCACACGGGCTGTGCTCCTCATATCATGGAGGCCAGGAGCAGAAGAGAGAACAGGGGAAGGAGGAACTATATATAATCCCAAGACCAAACCCCAGGAGTACACCCCTCCCCAGTCACATTTTACTGGCCCAGACCATAACCTAGATAAATCCATCACAATGAATTCATCCATTGATGGGATTACAACCCTCATGACTCAATTACACCAACTCCAAACATTAATAAATGAGCTCTTTAGGGAACATTTGATATCTGACTGTAACAGTTCCTTTTGGAGGCCCTGGGTGAGAATCACTTCCTTATCCTTCCAACTCCTTGAGGCCATATGCATTCCTTGGGCTGTGTCCTCTTCCTTGATTTTCAAAGCCAGTACCTTCAAATTTCTCTCAGTCTCTCATTTTTTCACCTCCCTCTTTCCCTTCTAAGGGTCCTTGTGATCTGGTCAACACAGCTAATCCAGGATAATCTCTCTATCTCAGGAACCACAGCTGTATGGTCCCCTTTGCCCAGTAAGGAAATTTATTCGTAGGATCCAGAGGTTAGGATTTGGGTATCTCTGCAAGTGACAGTATTCTGCCTATCAACTTGGCATCTTCCCTTTCCTTCCCCCTCTGTAACAGGATTTATTAATAAATTACTTGCACAAGAATCATTGTCTCAAGATATACTGCTGGGGAACATGACTAAATACAGGGAATTTGATAAATTGATGATAAATATCTATTAAAGCCAAAGCTCATAATTGACTTGGGGGGAGTTTCTGGTTTGCATATTTATTTTCCCTGCCGCCCATGGTTTTATCAGAATGATTGTGATCACATTTTAAATTAAGAATTAAAGCACAATAGTGTTGGAAAATAGAAAATAGAGCTACCAGTAGACCCAAAAGTTTAACAAACTCTGGAAGCTAAAAGGCAGGTGGGATGAGACTAATGAAGAAAACAGAGCTGAAGAATCCATGCCAAGATTCCAGAAGTGAGAGCAATCCATCCTAATGGAGCCCATGAGAAACTCTAACATCAGTAACATCAATATGGAGAGTAAGAGGGGGTCCTGGGAATCATCAGGGAAATTAATTAATTAAATAGCTGAGTCTAGAGAGATCTGCTCCCTCCCCTTCTTCTGCACCATATATGGAAATGACATGCTGACTAGGTAGTATTTGCCTCCAAGCTAGAACCTAACACCTGTCTGGGGAGGTATTGTAGGCTGAATTTGGTTCTGAGAGAAAAGTAGAGAAGGGTTTGAAATGACTCCAGACCTTTATATCAGATACTGAGAGAATATTTTTTTTTTAAAAAAAGGAGAAAACAAAAATGAAATTCCATCTGGTAGTGAAATAGAGTAAATAACTTTATCCTTAGAGTAAAAGTCTTTTTTAATTTGATAATGGAGGGGACCTCTAGCCTGCCTGATCCATACCCAAGCACCCCTCTAACTCAAAATTCATAGTTTTCCTTTCATTTAAGGGAGAAACTCTTGGGAAAATTCACAAACACAACCAGAGGGGAAATCCATGACTCAAATCTGTTCTCTCTGCATAAATGTGGACTCAGTGTAAAAGCCACCACTTATTTGGGAGAAGAAGAATGTAAAAAGATAGAAAATATATATTTATATATTTATATTTATATATTTATATGTTTATTTATATTTATATATTTATAAGTAATATATAATTTAGAATATTATATATTCATAAGTAATATAATATGATATATATATATATATATATATATATATATATATATATATATATATATATATATTACTTCCAGAGGAATCAAAACTGACATCTGGAATAAAAAGAATTTTCCATAATGCTAGTTCCAGGGCTTCTCAACTTTGGCAGTACTGACATTTTGGGGCAGATAATCTTTTTTTTTTTAAAGGGTTGTCCCATGAAGTATAGGGTATCTGCCAGCTTCTATGACATCTACCCGCTAAATGCTAGGAGCAACACTCCCAAATGTGACAAGGAAAAATGTTTTCAGAGCTTACCAGATGTCCGTTGGTGGGGATGGGTGAGATTGGTTTGAGAAACACAGGTTTTTTTAAAGAGAATATTATATCAGTAATCCAAGAACAGATTTTTACTAAAACTAAAAAATTATTGATCATTATAGAAAAAAAACATTAGTCTCAAACTTGAGGCAAGATATTTCCAATATTGAATCCCATGAATGGATCAAAGAATAAAATGGATCAAGATGGAAGAGAGAAAGAAAGAAAGAAAGAAAGAAAGAAAGAAAGAAAGGAAGGAAGGAAGAAAGGAAGAAAGGAAGAGAGAAAGAAAGAAATTAGTGCTCTAAACATAAAAACAAAGAACTCTCCCCTAATGCAGAACCAGAAAGAAATATTAAAACATAGGGGAAAATAAGAGCCATGGTAAATAGATCTTGATGGTCATTTAATAAGATATCCAAATGCAGAGAAGAGACAAAAGATGGCAGACAGCAGATAAATTAATGAACGGAAATTTCCCCAAGCTACAGCAAGATGCATTTCTTCAATTTGAAAGGACCTATGAACTGCCACAGGGGATGAACCAAAAAAGACCTACATCTGAACACATCTTGGTGAAAAATCAAAATCCAGTGAAGAGAAAAGAATCAGAATCCTGTAGAGATGATAAAATAGCTTACATGCAATAAAATTAAGATCAATGATAATAATGGGTACTTAGGGTGGAGAAATAAAGCAGTATCTTCAATTAAAAAAAAACATAGTATTTTAAACTTAATTCTATACCAAACCACTGTCAAGAAAGTGAGAATATAAATTAAAACATTTAAAAATATTAACCCAGAATATTTTCTGCTCATGTACCCCAATGAAAAAATTACTCAAAAGAAATGAAAAAGAAAAGCACTGTGAGAAGAGTGTGTCTCAGAATTGTAGCTGGTTCTGACTATGCAAACAAATAAAACAAAATATTGATGAAAAATAGATGGGAATTTGGTGTTTGGGACGTTCTCCCCAGATACTTCTCACACTTAATAATAGGAATATATTTCTTCCTCCAGGGATTTAACCTACTTCTTTACTTTTTATGAAGTTACATTTATGTAATCATAATTCAGTAAATTTTGTTTTCATTTTAAAATAATGAAAATGAAATACTCAACAAATCATACTAAAAGTTAAACTTCTGAAAGAATGTGGAGATTAAAACTTAGCGGTCTAAAATATATGTATACTGGAACAGTTGTTGCTGACCCCAAACCTAGTAGCTTACAACCACTATCATGTTATTTTTCTCACTCATGCTTCTGGGGATTAGCCAGACTCAGCTAGGTATTCTCACACTGCGTCTCTCACTTGCTCACAGCAGACAACGGCTGGGACTGGAGTTTCCGCCAAAGCTTCCTCTTGTGTCTGGCAGTGGATCCCGGCTGTCTGTCGGCTAGGACCTCAGCTGGGTCTGCTGGCTGGGACACCTACACATGGCCTCGCCTTGTGATCTGGGTTTCCTCAGAACATGGTGGCTCTGTTCCAAAAATGAGCATCCCAGGACAACCATGAGAAAGCTGTGTTGTCTTTTATGACCTATCCTAGGAAGGCCGGTAGCGTCACTTGTGCTGTTTGCAGGAGCCTGGGAGAATCGTGGGAGGGAGCAAACATTTCCCATCTCCAGGAGAGGAGAATCAGCATAGCACTGTAAGAGGACGCAGTTATCTGGGAAAAATAGTCTGCCGTGATCACCAACATGCTAGATATATAGGCAGAGGAGGATAACGAAGTACAGTTTTGGTAAATTATTCATCTTTTACAGTGACTAAACAATAGGCACATTCTACATCAAAATAAAGAAGTAAAAGTATGTTATTTAAAGTCCCAACTGTGGCATTGAGTGGCTTCTCCATGATTCAAATAGTCATCATCTCACAACCAGCAAGGGCATGGGACTCACAGACTCACACCACAAGGAAATGTGTTCTGCCAACAAAACAGGATGAACCTGGGAGCAGATTCTTTCCTAGAGCCTCTGAGAAGAACCTGTCGTGCTGACACTTTGATTTCAGCCTTGTGAAACTCAAGAGAAACCAACTGAGCCAGCCCAGACTTCTGATTTACAGAACTCAGAGATGACACATGAGTGCTGCTCTCATCCACTAAATTTGTAGCAAATTTATTTTTGTAGACTACTGGGGATTAAACTGAGGGGTGTTCTAACTCTGAGCTAAACCTCTAACCTCATATTATTTGTTGTTTTGAAACAGGGTCTCAGTAAGTTAACTAAAACCTCGAACCTGTGACCCTCCTGTCTCAAGCTCCCAAGTACTGGGATTAATGACGTGCATCATGGCTATGGGCTAGTTTCTGGTACTTTGTTAGGGAAACAATAGGAAACTAAAATAAATGCTAAAGCTTGGACCAAATTCTTCTGACACCTTGTTTTGTTCCCCTTTAAATGGACAAGGTCTAGAAGAAACTGTCTCTTCTCTTAACTTCTTTTCAGTTCAGCTGCCTGGGAAAAAAGACATGTGTTCTGAAAAGAAAACATCAAATGAGGCAAGTCCAACTGTGGTGGATGTGCTGTAGACAGACCAGCCATCAATAAGCTTCCCAAAGCCTGAGGTAATGGCAGCCACATCAGAGGGCCATTCATGGACCCTACCTGCCTTTGCTTCTATTCATGCCTCCGCTTTCTGATATGTTCCCTTGATTTGGACTCATCTCCGAAGCTTACTCAGCTCGGCTTACTCCAACTCAAACCTTGACTCCTAAAGCCTCTCTTACTTCAGTCTCCCCAACATCTTTGAGCAAATACCTGCTCTTCTCTGCCAGTCTTCTGGGCTCCAACGGAGGACTCCACCTTGCCTCCCACATGTGACTATGGCCAAAGCTTCAAGTTTGATTAAAGCTTCATTTAAAACCTTTGACCTCTATTCTTAAAATCAGGAGAGGGATTGTAAACCAAGATTGTTAAATTGATAGAATATTTCTTGGACAAGTTAACATTTTCCTTTGGGCAGAGTCATAGACACTGCCGAACAAGCTTCATTCATTCTATTTTGGCGTGATGTCTACATTTCAGCACTGTGACTGTGCGTGCAAATGGATAGAAATGAATACATTTTGTGATGTCATGTTATCAGTCTTCTGAATTAGAAAATGTAAAACTAATTTGTTTGATTTAAGACAAAAAAATCTATAAATTGTTGAAAACTCACATAATAATAGTGCTGTAGATATAGAAGTAGAAAGTAGCTGTGAGTTTTATTAAAAACTATGGTAAAAGCTGGGCGTGGCGGCGCACGCTTGTAATCCCAGTACTTGGGAGGCTGAGACAGGAGAATCTGGGTTCACAGCCAGCCTCAGCTACTTAGTGAGACCCTCTACAACTTAGTGAGACCCTGTTTCCAAATAAAGAATAAACATAGGGCTGGGGATGATGTAGCTCGGAGGTAGAATGCCCCTGGGTTCAACCCAGTACCGCAAAAAAAAAAAAAAAAAAAAAAAAAAAAAAAAAAAAAAAAAAAAAAAAAAAAAAAAAAAAAAAAAATGGTAAATGCAATTAATAAGTAATTTAAAAAGCTAACAAACTAAATATCAAAATAAATACTTGGAACTGCACTATGTATGAAAGAAACATTGCATCTCCAGCTCTCATAAACAACTTCATCTTTTATCCCTCTTGCTATTCATATGCTTTAGTTTGTTACGTATCCTATTAGGTCTGAGTCCATATTTATATTAAGAAGTGTTATTAAGAGCCTTACACAGGAAAGAAAGCTATGTGAAAAGCAGTTTCCATAAAGCAAGAGTCAAATATTCCAGAAGTGTGCACTAAATTAGTGATTTTCTCTCTCTGGCCCTATCTCTCTTTTTTCTTTCTCCTCCTTCTTCTGTACAGAGGATCCCTTAAAGACAGATAATTCAAAGGTAAAAGAGTGCCTGATACTTTCTTTTGTTCATATTGAAGGTTTTCACAAAAGCACCAATTAAGAATTTGAAGAATCTATATAGTAACATACCTGGACAGTGTCCCAATCAGTAGTTTGAAGAGTTCCAATATGGGTCAGATTCTTATGTTTGGGGGTCTATTCCAGCTCCCCTGCCTGTGACACATGTGCTTGAGATAAAATGAAGTAACTCACCATTTTTCCACATAAAAATTGATCAAATAACAATTTTTGGTACTAAAAAAAGTCAGACTTTAAGCTGATTTACTATTCACACAGATTCTTCTAAGAATTAATCTTTCATTCTTGCTAATTCTGTTTAGTCATATAGATAACTGATGTTTGAATAAATGAATAATGATAATACATTGTCACAATAAATGTATAAAAATAATAATAGTAGTCATAACAAAAAATAAAATATTTCATTGTAATAAAAACAAAAACATATTTAGCAAAGCAAAAAAGGTAATACACTGTATTTTTTTCAATATCTTATTAACCTAAATAATATATTTTTAATTAGTTCTTACCCAGGTACATACCTGCAATCACAGTATCTGGGAGTTGGGAGACTTGAGACAGAAAGATCACAGGTTCACAATCAGCCTCAGCAACTTAGCAAGACCCTGTTTAAAAATAAAAGAATAAAAAGGGGGGTGAGGACACAGCTCAAAGATAGAACACCCAGGTCCAATCCCCAGTACTAAAACGAACAAACAAACATCAACAACAACACAAAAAATACAAAACAATCACCACAAAAACTATTGATCTAGAAAATTAGTAATCCTAGTACTATTTTAAATGTTCAATATATTCATTACTAAATTTATACAGAAAGCCCCTATCATGGCAACTAAATAAAGGGAAAAAATGATTCTTAAATGTTAAATGAAGCTCTTGTGAAAATTTCAGGAATAAAAAAATGTTAGTTGGGTGTAATCCCAGTACTTGGGAGGCTGAGATAGGAGGATTACAGGTTCACAGCAGCCTCTGCAAATTAGTGAGGCCCCCTGCAACTTGTAAGACCCTGTTCAAAAATAAAAAATAAAATAGGGCTGGGGATGTGGCTCAGAGGCAGAATGCCCCTGAGTTACATCTTCAGTACCACAAAAATAAATATAATTAATTAATTAATTGGCTAATTAATAAAAAATTTTAAAATAAAAATAAAAATGTTATATTCTTTAACAACAGATTTTCTTTAGAAAGATAGAGTAAGAAAATTTAAATTTGAGGAGTAAAATTGATGGTCAGATTTATACCTCTCTCTGACATAAAGAGTAAAACATGAGAATAATTTTCTTTTGTGGTTGGTAAACTCTCCACAGAGATATTTAACATTCTAGTTTCATATATTGAAATTATGATGATTAACATTATGGAGGGCAATAAAAAATTGTGTTAGATTTATTAATTCTGCTTATTTAATTAGTTAAAAATATTTTTAGTTTACATATTATATTCACTCTTACGCAGTTAACCTATAAAACTTTTTTCCTTCTAAAAATATACATGGAAAAGAATTTACTTCTCAATTTAGAGCATATGTTTTTAATATGAACAGATGTCATAGGCCATAGGTAAATAATTTAACTATTTAGAATTTATTTCCTTTAGTTGCAACATGGTCCACTGAATAAGTCCAGTTATAGCTTTTGTGATTGCTTTATCTGCTGCACATCTAACAAAAATGTTGAAACAAAGTGTTTCCTAAAGGTACCACTATTCTTTTGAATACTTTTCATAAAACACTGATATGGGAAATAATATGAATGTGACTAGTGATTCAAAATTAATTCTTGAGCCTAGTATAGTGGCACATGCCTGTTGTCCTAGTACTTGGGAGAATAAGACAGAAGAATCACAGGTTCAAGACTAGCCTCAGCAACTTAGAGAGATCCTGTTTCCAAATGAAAAAAATAAAATAAAATAAGGCTGGGGATGTAGCTCAGAGGCAGAATGTCCTTGGGTCCAATCCCTAGCACATACACTGCCCCCACCACATGCTACAATGAATTGTAGCAATAGTTATAATACCATGAGGGAACTTATACAAAAATGAGAGATGCAAGAATAAAGAAACCCTGAATACAATAAGAAAGACAGGAAAAATTTTGTCTATTAGATAGTACATCTGCTGATTCTCAAAAAAGTATTTGTCAGAGGAAAGAGATGTTTTAAGTAGGTGAATAAGTGTTTTTGCAATCTATGAAACTATGACTTAAAACATAGTCATATGGTTCATGTATTATGAATTATTTACCTTTCTAAATTAATTTCTTTCTGTTAGAAATACACTCACATAGTCAATATAAATGCTATTTAATAACTGCTATATTGAATATTTAAAAAAGAATAATATTCAAGCTCTATAAGTATGATTAGAAAGTCAGGATAAAGAAAGAACCAAACTATATGAAAATTCAAAATAATAGCCTCAAAAATTGTAATAAGAACAGCCTCAAAAATTGTAATAAAAACAGAGATTTATGTGATAAAGAATGTGGAACTTTAATACTTATATAATTAACCTTGTAGTTAATACAGTCCTCTTGCTCTATGTATTTGGTTAAGGGCAGAAAACAAAATTTAATAACTTATGTGATGATAGCAATGTTTTCAGACCACTGTACTCCAAACTTTCAAAATTCAGGCCCTGTAATCACTAATGTTTGGTACTATGACAAAAAAGATAGCTAGAAATAAATTTAACCAAAGATGTTGATGATCTGTATAATTAAATTATAAAACATTTATGAGAGAAATTGAAGAAGACCAAAGAAAGGAGAAAGATATCGTATGTTCATGGATTAGAAGAGTCAATATTGTTAAAACATCCATACTACCCCAAGTGTTTTACAGATTCAATGCAATTTCTATCAAAATACTGATGATCAGTCTATAGTAATATGCTAAAAACCAATAGCCAAGTGTGAATCCAACCTTTAACTTCAGCATCATAGTGCATGCTTGTTCCTTAGGATAGCCTTAATGCTAGATAGAAAATGTGATAATGTCAATGCATATGACATTGCTAAAAAAAAAGTACTTTTATACCATAATTAAATGGAGTACTATTTTATTTCTTCACTTTGCTGGATGTTAGTGGTCTTGTGAATCTTTTTAGGTTTATGCACCTCACTTTGAAGACACAGTTTAAGACTAGTCCTCATAAAATTGGGAAGTTCAGACCTCTGTGTCTAGGCTTATGCAGACCCAGAAAATTAAAAGCAATCAATATCCTTATCCTCCAAGTGTTGTGTGCATGTATGAATGTGTCACTTTGAATCTCATTATGATGTATAATTATAATGCATTAATAAATATAAAAAAATTTCATATCCTTAACTTTCAGTTTTACTATTATAAAAATTAACCTTCTTGAAGAGTACATTTTCTTGTTACTCTTTTCCAAGCACCTCTTTTTGTAATTTCCCTTTATCCTTACTTCAAAAACAAACAAACAAACAAATGACATCAGCTCACTTGGGCACATTGATTTTAGGGGAAAAATATTCCTCCAGGGACACACTAAGGAATATTTGTTCATGGGGAATGTGAACTAAAATTATTATTAATCTCATGACAGTATAACAAAACTCTTTACAGTTCAGGCAGTTAATTATTGCAAGAAAATCTAAATAATTTAAATGGTTTATAACCTGGTACTTTACTAGTATTTTATATTGTAAATTACATTCTAAATATAGTATAAAACTAGCTGGGCGTGGTGGCACATGCTTGTAATCCCAGCATTCGGGAGGCTGAGACCGGAGGATCCGGGTTCGTGGTCAGCCTCAGCTACCTAGTGAGGCACTCCGCAACTTAGTGAGACCCTGTTTTAAAATAAAGAATAAAAAACAGGGCTGGAGGTATAGCTTGGAGGTAGAATGTCACTGAGTTCAATCCCCAGTATCGCAAAAAAAAAAAAAAAAAAAAATATATATATATATATATATATATATATATAGAGAGAGAGAGAGAGAGAGAGAATAAGCATATATATAGTAGTATAAATATATATATATAGTATAAAACTGAGGGACTACAAAAAATAAGTGACATTATTATAGCTAGACTCTTTTATTTCTATCTACCTATTTATGGGCAACTGAAGTGCTTGCATATAAAAATGAGCTATATGATTTATGCTGAATCCTATCTCATTTTAGCAATAACAGATTCATTTATGTATACATTAACTAATTTTAGAACTATGCCAAATTTACTAAGTAATTACAAATACAATTTTAGTTTTAAGTTTAATAATTGTTAAACATACATTTGATTAATAATAATTACTGAATCTAAAAGAAAATTTTACAGTTAGCCACAAAAAATAAAATAATTTTTAAATCAGTGGATATTTAGGATGAATAAGTTTTGAAATCTAATGTACAACATAAGAATGAAAGTTATATTAGGAATTGTGATTTAGTAAGTAGATGTAAGTGGCTCTTGTCACAAAAAAGAAAAGTAACTACATGAGATGATAGATATGTTACCACAGTAACCATTTTGTTATCTATCTATCTATCTATCCCATAACATTACGTTGTAAACCTCAAATATACAAAACAAAATTTATGTTTTGTTTTAGTGGTGCAGGAGACCAAACATAGGGTTTTGCCCATGCAAGACAAGCATTCTATCTCTGAGCTACACCCCCAGGCCAAAATTCATTTTAAAAAATTTAAAAATAGCATAGGATAGTTATTAATAGGTATTCAGGATAAGAAGTTCATACCTTTAAATATGTTATGGACTTCCACATCATAAACCAATTCATGAAAAGTTGATGGGAGTCAGGCATGGTGGCATAGACCTGTGATCCCAGGATTTGGGAGGCTGAGACAGGAGGATCACAAATTTGAGGCCAGCCTTAGCAACTTAGTGAGGCCCTCTATCAAAATATTTAAAAGGACATTTTCTACAACAAACCACTTGATCACTCTTACCTGACCCTGGAAGTGTCAGAGGAAGAATGTATATGCAGCAATGCTGAATAAGTGTATATACTTAAGAAAATAAGTAGGACACTTTAAAAGATTTTAATAAAAGGTTTCCTAGATAGTCACAGCAATACTAAGAAAGGTTGTTAAAAACAGAATAACATTTTCTTCATATTGTATGCATTTATCAACCTTGTTTCACATAATTAAAATAGTTAAATGATACCTTCAATATACACAATTATATATGCTTTAAGGGTATTCCATGTTTAACATAGTTAGACAATATTTGGGGGTAAAATTAGAATGAAAATATGATTTTTAGGATATAGCAGATGATGTAAAATTTGTCATTTTAGATATGTTATTAAAATCCATGAAGATGGGTACCAAATAGTTACTATATTCAAAGTTGATTAGTTATGTTCAGATTTTTTCAAATATTTGTGAGTTATACAAACAAAATTTTGAAGGCAGAATAATCAAGTTAATCAATTATGCATAATTCAAAAGAAATTAGCAAGTAAAAATGAAACAAAATTTTATTAACTTATTCATCTAGCCTTAATTTTGACTCCATTTCACAAAAATTGTACATTTTACTAGAAAACAAAGCAGTTAAAAGTTCTCAGTACTCATTAAAGGAAAAGACTTATAGTTCACTAATCAAAACCTAAGTCATAAGTTTATTTTTCCTCTTTCATAATCCTTTCACAATTTCTCTTCTTGGACAACATTTTATATAGGCATATATTTAAAATTGTTTTCATATCTATTTCCTTGTTTCTTACTAGTCTGACAAACATATATTATACTGAATATTGTATTTCATTTTATCATCCATCCATCTCCAAATATTCTAGGAAATTTATCTCCCAATTCTGATTTCATAACTTTTCCACATGGCTTTCTTAAATAAGACATTGTTATAACCTGGTGCTATTTCTCCGGCTGCAATTGTTTGGTACCAAAGAAGAATCCAAGCTAAGTACTCACACTTTAGCATCCACTGATTGTTCTGCAGATGAACATTACCAGCTTTTAACCAATCAGAGTTGTTCTTTCTGCATTTAGGTCCCAGAGAGTCTAACCTTTCTCTCTTCGTTGAATGAATCTGTAAGAAGTTAAGCCCCAGACTTATTGGCAGAGATATTTCCCTCTGTGGGGATCAGACCAGCTGAGGTCTTGGGTCTCCAGAGAGAAGAAGAATGAAGTAGAGATTAAAGGAACAAAGACAGGATACACAATACGATGTGGATGAACCTTGAAAACTTATGCTAAATGAAAGAAGCCAGACACAAATGGCCATACAATTCCATTTATATGAAATACTCAGAATAGGAAAATCCATAGAGATAGAAAGCAGATTCATGTGTGCCTAGCACTAGAGGAGGGATTGCTAAGAGGTGTGGGATTTCTTTGGGGCTGATAAAAATGTTCTGGAACTAGTGATAATGGTTGCACAACCTGTGTTTCGAAGATGAACTTTATGGTATATGACTCATACCTAAAACAAACAAAGAAAAACAAAAACATTATTTAACAAAAATAACTGAAGCAAAGATTCTGGAGCAAGAGGAAAAATGAGAGGTAGAGAGAGGTCTGATTACAGATATTTGTTGGTTTCAAATGAAATTAAGACTCAGTTAGGGCTCTTCTGATTCAGGGCATGCTAGGATTGTGCCACAAATTGTTCATAAAATAATAAAGTTTAGTTAGTTTTGCTTTTTTTCAAGGGAAAAATCAAATATGCAGTTTTCATAACCCTAGTTTCTCATATGAGGTAATTGAAGTTTCAGTTCAGACAATTTAATTATATAGTCTAAATAAAGGAGAACATACTTCACTCTATATCCTAATCTTAATTTATTTCTATTATCTTCTTCATACTTGTAAATCTACTGGAAGCACATATTTTTATACCTAATATTCTCTTATTGTTTAATTTTTCCTCCCACTTCCCAGTGTAGATAATTCTGTTCTTGGGGCATTGTAATTTTTTTTTTTTTGCATTTTTCTTTATTGCTTGCTTGTTCATTAAGTAATATTCCTCCATTTACATTCTTCAGGAAAAGTACATTTTCTTGGAACAACTTCTTATTGCACAAATTCAAGGCAAGACCAAAAAGCAGAAAGTTAGTCTAAGTAGTTATTTTTGTTTGATTAATTTTGGGTTCCTTTTTAAATTTTTTTTTATTTTATTTTTTGGTACTGTAGATTTAACCCAGGGACATTCTACCTCTGAGATCCACCTCAGCACTTTTTATTTTCATTTTTTTGAAACAAGGTCTGTCTAAGTTGCTGAGGCTGGCCTCAGACCTGCAATCCTCCTGTCCCATACTCTCAAGAATAGGGATTATAGGCATACTTGGCCATACTTTGCCTATGGAGGAATTAATATAAGAATACTACAAAATGCTTCATGGAGCCAGAGGTAGGAGTATAGTCATTTCATCAAGATCAAAGAACTCCGGATAAAGGTGCTATCAGCTTTCCTCTCTGTATTTTTTTTCTTCCTGGACCAGTTCTATTCCTGCTTTCCAGTCCACAGAGCAGAACACGGGTCTCTAGTTTCAGATATTAAACATGTCCTGCCTTATTCCAAGGCTTCTCAACCTTAGCACCAACAACATTTAGGACATGGGATGATTCTCTGTAGTGAGCACCATCCTGGGCCTTGTACGTTGTTAGTGGTAGCCTGGCCTCTGCCCAGTAGAGGACAATGGCCCTTCTCCTGGGTAGTGACCACCAAAAACATCTCCATGGTTGCCAAATATCCTCTTGGGGGAGAAAACATCACTCTTGGCTGAGAACTGTCCCCTTAAAACAACTCATCCAGACAGAGAGGAGAATCTCAGATTCCTAAAGAAGAAAATCTTACTGGCCCAGCCCGGGGTCAAGTGCAAAGGAATCATAAACTGTGGCCCAGTGCAAGGGAAGTCCCACTGGAGCCCACCCCTGTGCTCTGTGAGTATGTGGAAGGACGGTGAGTAAGGTACAATAAGAAAACCAAAGAACTTTCTAATTTAGGAGTTGCCAATAGTTTCCAATATAGGCAGAACTCTGACTAATTGACACTGAAAAAGATTAATGCCAGTAGAGTGGTAGAAAAAAAAAGACTTGGGGAGGGGAATAAGGAGACCTGATGAAGGAACCAGTTCAAATAGTACTGTGTACATATGTAAAGTTATTGATTCCAATCTTAATAATTTGTAGAGGGAGAGGGAGGGACGGGTGGGAGGTGCTCTGGCATGTGTGTTTCTATCACAGCACTAACAAAGGTATACTTTACAAAGTGACCATGCAAGAGTATCAGACTGGTTAGATTCCATCTTATACTCCTACATGCTAGCTGGGCTTCTTAAGATTAAATTAACTGAAGGTACCCTAACAGTTTTGTTATTCTCTTTGAGAAATTTTAAATAAAATATATTTTTTAATAATTATATATCCAGATCTGCTTCAAAACAAAAACAAATCTTGACCAATAATTGAATTCATGTCTGCTTCACATACTAATAAAAGAATCAGCTGGCCTGGTGTTTGTCCACACAGCTGAGATTTAGCATTCTGAGAGGGCAACACACAAGCCACAAGATTGTCTCCAACCAAAACTGAATGTATAATACCTGCCCCTTCCACAGGAGTTCCGTTCTGATTTCCCCAAGGTAAGGAGGCTATTCTATTCTCCTTGTAAAGTTACTCCGTCATTTCCTACACCTAAGTGCTCTTTTGTCTACATGCTTAACTTGGCCAGAAAGAAGCAAGAGGTGAGAAGCTTTTGAGCCATGTCACCCACAGTCTAATGTCTGAACTCCTTTCCAATCAAACAGGAAGTGAAACGAAAATCCAACCAAAAGACAAACAAACCCAAACCCAAACAATAAAACCCAACCACTTTGGCTTATTTCTACATTTATTTGATTTAATTGTTTTTACATCCGAGGGCCTTGTCAGAACAAACAAGCAAAGGAAAACAATCCTGTGGATTGCTAAATTAAATTATCCAGCTTTAAAACAAAAATAAATAAACAAACAACAACAAAAGGGAAATGCCTACTAGCAGTAGAAGATTACTTTTGCTACTATTAACCTAGGCAGTTGCTTTTACTTAAAACCTTACCTTGAAGAAGGTAGTGGTGCATGCCTGTAATCCTAGTACCTGGGAGGCTAAGACAGGAGGTTTGAGTCCTGTCTCAGCAACTTAGCAAGACCCTGTTTAAAAACAACAGCAACAAAACTGGGGGTATAGTATGAATTCAGAATACCTCTGGGTTCCATCCCCAGGAGCAAAACACAACAAACAAAAAACCCTGCCCTACATGGCCCAACCTATATGTATAAAGAGGTTTGTAAAGGTTTTTTTTGTTGTTGTTGTTGCTATTGTTTTTGTTTTGTTTTCTTACAAAAGGAAAAACTTCAAACAATTTAAGGTCTGTTTTGTTAAATTGTGGTTTATCTATAGATTATAATTTAATGTTCGAATACAAACTCCATGCACAGTAAATTAAACTTTAAAATAGGAAGCAGGAAATAAAGAGTAGAGTAATTCTAAAAAAGCTGAATGTCTGGAAAGGGAACCAAAATGTTAACTGTGGCTCTCTCTGTATGGTGGGGTTTTCTATATATTTTTCTAAATCATACAGCAGTCTTTAATTAGAATAAAATTATTAACTTTATGAAGACAAATACTAGCATAGAAGAAATTGTCTAGTAAGATGCTATTAATTCCCTTAGGAATTTATTGCTGAGGTTTAAAAATTTTGTCAATTGTGCATGAATTTTAAGTGAGATGTGACCTCTGGATGGCCATTTCTCAAGAGAGCAAGAATGAGGCCAACTTCGTGAACAACTGGAACAAAAACAACAGGTTTCCTGAAATGCTGCAAACTTAATTAGTCTGTGTCTCTGTGATACCTGAGTCAAATCAGTTCTGTCAAATCAGACCATCCAGGAGCCAAACTCAATAAAATGTAAAAGTCAGCCCCCAGAAGTTTTTGACAGTTGTGAAATCTAACCTGAAATTTATGGTTTTGTCTTATGTCTAACAATAGCCTTAGGAGATAGGTGGAAAATAATTTGGCTGTATTACATATTTCTTTTTCAAAACAAAAAGATTCTGTAAATTGATCTAAAAAAATGTTAGGATAGGCCTGATTACACCTCCTTTTCTTTCTATCTATTAACTTGCCAAAAAGAGCTCTAGTATTTCCATGATAAATAAATGCTCCTGATGGGAAAAGGTTCAAAATATGCTTATAAGGAAACCTGAGATATGTTTAAGACAAATTGGAATTGCTTGCTACAGCCAACAGGGCCTCCAGAAAACTGGTACCTACCAAGTCCCTGAACTTGTTTGCTTCCTGATGCTGGTTTCCTCTGTCTTCCTTTGCCTTGCTCAACATTCTCACTGCTATAAACCACACACCTTAGAGGAAAGAAGATGCATTTGCTTGTAGTTTTTGCATGTGAGATCAGCATCTGTGGCTATCAGAAAATGATTGCAGGGCAGTGGAGACCGTGAGAGCACATGGCTCTTCTCATATCACAGAAGCTGGAAGCGGAAAGAGAGAGAGAGAGAGAGCAAGGGCTCTGCTCTCACATCATGGAGGCCAGAGGCAAGAAAGAGCAAACAAAGGTGTTCAAAGACAAAAGCACAGTCCCTAAGGCAAAACCCCCGGGGACCTACCTTCTCTAGCCACACCCACTTGCCTAGGTTACCACTCAGTAAATCCATTATAATGCATCATTTATCTACTGATGAGATCGCAGCCTTCGTGACATAGTTATATCAACTTTGTATACTAATGCATGAGTGAGCTCGTCAGGGGAAAGTCTATATTTAACCATTTCATCCTTGAAGACACTCCCCCCCCTCCACATCATTGCACTTGCTCCTCGTTCTGCCCAGAGAGTTTTTTCATCCTAGGTTTTCCTGAGATTGGTTCTTTCACATCATTAACTCTCACATGAGGAGACACCAATATACTGGAGGTCTTTGCTGGCCACAAACCTCATCTAAAGCAGGTGGCCTGCCACCCCAATCACCTCAGTGGCCTGTTTCCTGGTCTGTCTAGCATCAGTCACTACTTGACAATAGCCTGTTTACTTATTCATGTATTGTCTGTTGCTTCTCAGTAGTCTTTATCGTTTACATCTGAGCCTGTCGTGTCATTAATTGTCTTGTTCAAATGGTATCCCCAATGCCTATAATTTAATTCTAGTCCTGTGCCTAGGACTCGGTACTCTAAATAATGTTTATTGAATGAATGATCTTCCTTGAACAAATGATACTTAAAGTTATCAAGTATAAATATAAAATTTCACATGAGATTTTGAATTCATGTGGACTCTTTTCCTAAAAATTAATATTAACACATTAGAAAGTAAAAGAAAAACAAATTTAACAAAAAATTTCATAAACTTACATACTTATATGAAATATTTTCAGTTTTCTATAGTAATAATGATCATCTTTTTCTTCTTGCTGAAACTACTGGCATACTCCCCAAATATTATTCATTCCTTATACAAATTAATGAAAATTTAAATTAATATGTGCTTGTGCATGTGTCCATCTTTTTTTAGCTTTCATTTTCTGATACTACAACTGTTTCATTTGGACAGATGGGAGATTTCCTTTTTGCATTTCATCCCCGTTCAGGCCTGATTTGTTATTGTTTGAAATTCTGAGAATGTTTTACACACGTTTGGAAAACATTTGGCCTCTGATAAACGAATGACAAGCATGATATAAACGCTCTGGGATGATCCTTTAGGATCTGTGCAGAGAGACCTGCACATCTGTCTCCAGCTGTGCAGCTACTCAGAACCAAATGACTAATCCTGGTTTGGCCAAAGTCAGTAATTATTTTTACTGTTGATCTGAAGATCAAAGGTTATTCCCAGGAAGTAAGGGTAGGGCAATGGACTTTGCTATCTGACAACAGTGGGGATTTATGCAAACTCTCATTTAGCTCATGGTTTGCACATTAACCTGGTGCTAATGCATATGGATGACAGCAGCAATGTAAACAGCCTTGATGTGATATCAATTATAATTGGCTAAAAGTAAATTAATTCACTGGTTTTGAATCATCTTTGCCCTCATGTTTGACCTCAAATTCAGACTCTAAATATTGGGAAAATCTGCAGCAACTACATTGCATGTTTACGAGAATGTGCAATTCTCTGAGCCCTTGCTTCTACTTAAAACCCTTTTGACCCTATCCTCATTAAATCATTTTACATTGAAAAATTCTTACTTTAAAGAACTTCCACAGGTGAGATCAGTTTAATTCGAAAAGAGGTTGTGACATTTGTAAATGCATGTGAAATCTTAAACATGTTAAGTGTTCAGTATTATTGTTCTTCTTCCCTGCTGAGGAAAAAATCTCAGGTGAAGAAACACATTCATAGAAATGTCAACCAGTCCACCCTCCCTTACCCATCTCTGCTTCGCTACCATTTCTGGCATGTTCTCTTCTGATCCTTCATCCAGTGATGTGGCACACTGCTTACTCCAAAAGATCTATAGAGAAGATGCTGGTCTCCAATACAGATTTAATTTTTGATATGTCCATCAATCTATTATAATTATGGTTAATTCCTATTGTGAGTTAAGCACTATGCTTGACATTTAACTTACTCTAATATCCATAATTCAAAGTGGTATTATCATCCTCATTTATAGATAAGTAAGTTGTGGATCCCAAATAATAATGCATAAAGGCTGAGATTACACTGTACATCCACCACAACCCCAAATCAATCTTTTATGAACTGTACAACGTGGATCTTCTTAGTACTAAATTCTATAGTTATACTATGTTAAAGAACTCAATTTGCCTTTACAGTGTCACTTACAGAAAATTATATCAAACACACACCCAATAAATTCAATAGATGTTTATGCAACAAATAAAAATTACAGTTGACTTTAAAAATAGGTCAAGTAGTTAAAAAGCGATTTGGCTTTCTCACAAAACATTTCTAATTGTTTACATGGTAGTGAGTGCATTTGGACACAAGATTCTATTGTTCATTCTATAATTTACAATTTTAATCTCTTTTAAAGACTTTCATTTATAAGGGTTTCTTTGATGTTTATTGAGTCCAGTGAAATATGGAGTTTTAAGCAAGTGTGTAAGTGTGTTGTTTGAGCAAGGGGATCATGGGTGATGACGGCTGGAGACATTGATTTAGATAGAAATGCGGCTGCAAGGGGGGAAAGCAGTGTTTGTTATGCAGTTCATTTCATAGTGAATCGTTTATTAAGTAGTGTGAGGCAGCGTCCTGTGGATGCTTTGCCATCTCCTCCTCTCCCACTTCCAAGGTCTAGATAACATCTCTCTTGCCTGAATGCCGCAAAAACCTACTAACTCATTGTTTAATATCCACCTTTGCTTCTATATAGCTCTTGTCTACACTGCAATGAAGTCATAATCTAGTCTTCCTATACCACCCTGCATAAAAATCCTTTGATGACTTTTGAGTGTCCTTGGGAGAAGGAGAAGACGCTTTTGGGTGGCTGACAAGCCCTGGTGACCTGATGCCCTCGCACCTCTCCAGCCAGTGTTCCCTCACACAGTGCACTCCAGTTTAGCTGCTTTTTCAAGACCTTTTGTTAATTATTCCTCTGGCCACAGGGCCTTTATACATGTTGCTCCTTTGTGACTGTCTCTTCAACTCAGATGTCGAGTACCTCATAGTCCAAGGCCACAGGGTCATTGCAGGGACTTCCAGTGTGCCCCCGCTTTTAAAGACAAGAGTAAAGAAGACTGGAGAGTGAATGGAAAGAGCATGACAACTCCTATTCCTGCTAACACAATAACCACTTACTGAGTACATACTAGCCACCAGGCATTTTATATGCATTAACTAATTTAATTCCCACACTAGCCCTGACAAGTAAGTGGTTTTATATATAAGGAAATTAATCTCAGATTGATGAAATGACTTAACTAACTAGTAAGTAGCATAATAGATATTCAAATGAAAGTGCCCATCTAAATGTCAGATGTCAAAGGTCATACATGATACAACTTAATTTTCATAAACTAAATATAAGCCAAACAAGGAAAATCACACTTGCTTAGGTGGCATGTCTTAGTTTTATGTTGCTCCATTTTGTTTACTCCATTTTTCCTGTAATAGATATTTTAGGATTGGCACTCTCAGAAGTTGTATAAATGACACCAGTTGAAAGAGCAGTCTTAAAGGCTGCACTCTGAAGCCAGACTTGTGAATTCCAAGCCCCCACTGATATTTACCTGCTGTTTGTTCTAAGGCAACTTGCCTGAATTCTCTGCGCTTCAGTTCTTCGTCTGTAAATTGGATGATGATATTTACATCTTCACAATGTGAGAATTATAGGAGAAAAAATAGGCAGACAATATTTAGCCCACAGTAGGAACCGCTTTGAAGTACTTTTATGTTTGGAGAGCTCATGACGTAAAGTGGACCTCATTAGACATGTGGCCTATCCTACATCATTATGTTTCACCTTGAGTCAATCCTTCCTTTCTCTGCTAGCTCTATGAATGCTCATATCTCCTGTGTGTTCCACTCTCCCCAAAATAAAACAAAAATTGGCAAAGTTATTCTTTAAAAAAAAATAAACTGATTCTTATGGATTATACAATGCTACTTGACATATCTTTTTTCAATATCTAATTTTTAAAATCACATTTACTGTAAAGATAAATAGTAAACTTTTTTAATACCATAGGCTTCTGGGTTCAAAAGAGATATCAGGTCAATACTGGCAATGTTTCTAAGCAAATTTAAAGAATGCTCTTAAATAATTGCATTTCCTTCCGGAAATGTGTTAAGTACTTTTCTAATGAATAACTGCTGTTATCACTAAATTTTATATTATAAAATTTCTTTCAAACTTTCTTCTGGACCAATGTTTACCTATATATCTGAAAAAAAATGCACACTTCTCTAGGTATCAGGAGATTAGAAGGATGCTCTCTAATATTTTTTAATAAAAAGAAAGATCTAGCTTTAAACCAATCTATCAATTTAAAAATATTCCAAGGCATGTGTGCACTTGAACCAAAAGTGAATACTACTTGGAGAAAGGTATTTGTTCCTGGGATAAAACACAAAGGTTCAAAAGAAGTGATAGCAGATGTGTTTATCAGCTTTGTATTGCTATAACAAAATGCCTGACATAAATCAGCTTATAAGGAGGAAAGCTTTATTTTGGCTTATAGTTCCAGAGGCTTAAGTCTGTGGTAGTTTGGCTCTGTTGTTTTGGGCCTGTGGTGAGGCAGTATATCATAGTGGGAGCACATGACAGAGAAAACTTTTCACTTCAATGCTGCCAGAAGGCCAAAAGAGAGAGAGAGGGAGAGGGAGAGCGAGAGCGAGAGCGAGAGCGAGAGAGAGAGAGAGAGAGAGAGAGAGAGAGAGAGAGAGAGACAGGGGAAGGGACCAAGAGTCCCCAAATCCTCTCAAGCACATACCTCCAATCACCTAACTTCTTCCCAGTAAGCTCCACCTCTTAAACCAATTGCCAATAGTGCCACCCTGGGGACCAAACCTTTAACACACAGGCCTTTGGGGATATTTATCCAAACCATAGCAGCATAACATCCTAGGAATGGACCATTAAAAATAATTTTGGTGCATAGTGGGCATTAATATAAAGCTTATCTCAAATTGAGACTAAAATCATCCTTATGAAATCTTACCAATCCTCATGTAAATGTATTAGCAATCATACGAAGATAATATGTATGCAGGTAATTAAGAAGTGAGCGTGGCCATGGCCTGCAAGATTCTAAAAAATAAAGATCTGCACATGAATCTTTGTGCCTCTTTGGCTTATGTTGACTTTTTGGAACCTAGAGATGAGTATGTTGCTGCATGTTCCTCTGTCCTTTAGTGAAAGTCCATAAATCCCAGGAGCTGTTTCTCATTCATTTCTCCCCACAGCCTTATCTTTTCCCTCGCTTTCTTTTTACCTTTTACTGGACTCAGCAAAAATGTTTCTTGTCAGCCTCACATGTGGAAGACACCTATCAAATGCTTAAGAAATATGAAACTTTTAAAACAAGAAGCATGACTTTGGCCAGGTCATGAGGTAGAACAGAGCTGCAGTATATGATTCAATTTTAAGGCAACACTGTGGGATTATGGAATGGTCCAGTGAAATGGTTATGAATGTAGACCTGTGTCTAAACTTCAGAAAGGTCTTACCACAAGCACTTTAATCATGGTCCTTTTCAAAGGAATCAACGTATGTTTCTTCACTCTAAAGAGAAGATGGGCAATTCCCATGTATTATTTTTTCCGTCTCCTTTAAACATGGTAGTGAATGGTTTTCCCAAAGGCTTTCATTTAGTAGCAGAACTTCATAAATTCCAAATGGAATAGAGTAAATAGACCTTTAAAACAATTTGAAAAAAAAAAAAATTGGAAGGCATTCCTTTCCATTACTGCTTTTGCAAGGTAAGAAAACCTGTCTTCTGTGAACTTTTTTATTCCATGTTGGTCAGCCCACTATTTCAAAGCTTTAAGGCTATGATACGTATTTACTTAGAGTTTTATCAAAGGGATCCCTCCCAAAAGTATGCTTTCCAACCAACTTAAAATTAGAGCAAGAAACTATTCTAACAGTTTAATGTTGGGGCAAACAGCAATGCCAGGATGTTTTAGGCAAGGGGCTCAAAAAGTCTTGTTTGGTTAACTGGCTATTGATCTTTTCTATTTAACATTTGGCTGGGCATGGTGGCATGAGCCTGTAATCCCAGTACTTGGGAGGCTGAGAGAGGGGGACCAAAGGTTTGAGGCCAACCTCAGCAACTCAGCCAGACCTTGTTTCAAAATAAAAATAATAAAATACGGCTGTGGGTGTAGCTTGGAGGTAGAATGCCTCTAGGTACAACCTCCGGCACCAGAATAAATGAATAAATAAATTAATTAATATACAATTCAATTAAGCTTGATCGTCCCAAAAGTTTCTATAGTGAGCAACAAAGACAATTTAATAAATACAAAGTCTTAGAGGTTAAGGTCTTTTTTCTGTAATTTGAATAATACTTCTTTTTCAACAATAATTAGTACTTGCTTTTCTCACAACAGGATTTTTTTAATTGATGCATTAGGAATATTTTTTTATTGGAACTCTGTATATGTACGTAGAGATCACATATTTTATTATGTGAGTTTGGTAAACAGAATAATCTTTAGTACCGAATATTTGTGGTTATGGTTTTGCTGGAATTGTACAAGAAAAATATAGCACTTCTTTTCTTATCTTTCTGACTTTTATTTTTAAAAGCTAAAAAAGCATTCTTATTCTGGAATACACTAAAATATTTGAAATAATAAAAACAAAATAACACTGGTAATTTGAACTTTATCTGCTTATATAGAAACAAATTATACAGAAGTATACTACACACAAACTTAAAGACTATAAATTATTTAAATAAGAGATTATTTATTTAGTAGATAAAAACATTTAGTAGTTCACCAGGAGCAAAATATTTTTCAAATGGATAGGATATATTAATTTTCTATTAAAGAGACATCTAAATTTATTGAGGCTCAGCCAGTACAAGTGATAAAATAAGAGAAGACAGAATCTTTGGAATATTGTTTGGAAATGCTATTACTGCTAAGAAAAATAATCTTTAGGGTTGTCATTTGATGAATGAAAATGCATATTATCTTCTAATGCAATTTCACAAGGTTATTTAGATTTGTGAAAATTATAATAATAACCTAATAAAACAGGGATTGGGATTAAGTATTAGCCTTGGCACACAATTTCAAAGAAAGGAATATATTAAGATCAAGAGCGACAGATAATAGATTAGTTGAAGAAGGAAATAACTTTAGTGTCCTAGTTTTATAAAGGCCTTCCATAAAGAATGAATGACACCCACCAAAAGATGTCCATGTCACTTCTAGGTTAAATGATCAATCCTAAGCATCTTCAAATCAAAATCATTTCACTATTGTAGAGGAAAGGCTAATTTATAGTAGTGTCCTTCGTTGAACAGAGGCAGCGGAAGCCTAATGTGGAAGCTGACCACGGAGTGTTAAATGCTTGAAATACCACTAGTGTAATTTATATCTTCTGTGAGTCATTGCCCTCTTCAGAAACTGCCCTTTAAAACATAAACATCTCAGAGAAGCTCTTGGAGGGGCTCATAGAACAAGGAAGCCTGAAGCAGTAAAGTTCTATGATGGAGACCTTGGTGCTCCTGGAGACACTGGATTTGCCTTTGTTTTTTGAGTAGGCTCTGACCTGACTATAAGCATGTGCAGTCAGCAGCTATTTGTGAGCCTGTTTGGGTGTTATACTTTATGAGTTTTATGCCTTCTGAGTAGGGGCAGTTTGTACAATGAATTAAAAATGAACCCAGTGGCTGCTAAAACACAATGCTTATTATCTTACTGTTTCCAAATTGAAAATAATGGAGTCAAAATGTTTAGAATTCATTTTTGTATTAGAAGAAATTTTGGAAATATTTGGTTAAGGAAATATTTGGTACTGTTAGTTAGTAAGACATTTTTATAATGGAAATGTTTAGAGCTTCATAGTTTTAGCCTAGGAAATAATAAACAGACAGTTATGATGGTTTGGTACTAATTCAATAATTGAAATTGAAAACAGAAAAAAAAAATACTCAAGTTCCAGAGTTTGGGTATTTTAGTTTGTCAAATAGCCTAATACCATGTAGGAATGAAACTAACATGCTCATTATGACTTCTATAAATGAAGGTTGCAATGAGATAATTTTACTCAATAATGAGAGCAAAATTTTCCGATGATCATCATCAACCATCCAATTATTTTATTTCTGTCACAGAGAGAGATTTACAGATATCAGGTAAAAATCGAGTGCTTTGCTTTCTGGTAGTTTTTCCTTAAGTATTTAAACATGGTTACATGGTTACAGCTTTTTTTTTTTTTTTTTTTTTTTTTTTTTTTTTTTTTTTTTTTTTTTTTTTTTTTTTTTTTTTTTTTTAATCAGTAAGCTTTCACTATTGTGTCTTGCAAGAAAACAGTAAGGTCTTATGTTGACTTTAATTTCTTTGTAATCCTCCCTCTTTGCTATAAAATCAGCCTCACATATCTTTTTTGGGGGGGGCGGGTCTGGGGATTGAAACCAGGGGCTTTCTAGTTCCAAGCTACACCCTTAGCTATATTTTTATTTATTTATTTATTTTTATTTGGAAACAGGGTCTCATTGAGTTACTGAGAGCCTCACCAAGTTGCTGAGGCTGGCCTTTACCTGAGATCCTCCTGTCTCAGCTTCCCAAGCACTAAAAATACTTTAAATTTAGCTTTATGCAGATGTGATTCAAGAAATCAAGAGAGATCAAATGCTTGATTTTCATTTCATCTGAAGATTCAAGGATAAGCATATTTTTAGCTGGTCTGTCTAAATTCCTAGTGTTATTGTGCTTTGGGAAATAAAAAGAAAAACTTATATTGGCACACTACATGCTGTAATTTGGATCTTTGGTTTTCTGGCTTTAGTTTGCATGCTAAGGATTTGGTCTAGAGAGGCCAAGGCCATTATAAACAGACCTCTGGCTTCTGAAATACTGGGAGCATTATGTTCATAATGTAAGAAAGCTTAAAAACATTGCTTTCATTATAATTGGAGCTGCTATAACAATCCTGCAGACATACTGTTTATATCTAGATTTATTTTCCCCAATACTTCTTTGTAAAAAGCCTTACATTTTCATTTGTTAGATGGCTGGAAAAATTGGTTAAATGAAGTCAATATGCACTGATCCCAGAAAGATGTGTAAGCAATGAAATATGATGACTTAAGAAGGAGTTACTGTCCCAACATCATCTGCGCTTACTGCTTACACTCTTCCTGTCCGTTGGGTACTTGCCATTTTTCTACTTTGCAGTAGAAAGAACTGACCTGCAAGCTTCCTCTTTATTCATTTGTGTGGGTGGGAAAGGAAACCCGCTGGAAAGTGACTTCAGTAAAAGTTATTGTGATTCCTGTACAATTAGATCTCAATGCTCGTAGAAAAGTTTACTGTGTTTTGGTTCTTGATTTATTTTAGACTAAATTGAACTGGTAACTGAATATCACATGGGTAGACTCAGTAATATATTTGGTCTCTCCTTATGCATTTCACCTTAAACATATTGCTTTCTTATTATTGCCAATGCATATTATTTTACACTGATAAGTATGTGCATATTCTTTTTTGAGGCCAATTTTTGGATACCCTAGGGGTACTGCAATTCATTTTAATTTTGACACTACCAGAGTTAGCATGGACCCACAGGTGATGGGCAAACAATTCTGATGACAAGTATTGCCCCTACTTCAGATGTCAGTTACAAATCCTGAGCACTTCCGGACTTCTGACATCCAATTATAAAGTTAAGGCCCTCTAACCCTCTCCTCAGCCTTAATCGTTTGTTCATAGAATTCATATTTGTAATTTCAGTTTTATCATAAAGGATACAGATCAGGAACAGCCAAATGGAAGAGACACACAGGCAAGGTGGGGTGCAGAACCTTCACCCCCTTTCTGTGGAATTGTGTCCCCTCCCAGAAGCTGCAGGGAGACTCAGGTCTAGCACTTGATTGAGTTTTCATTATGCAGGCATGGTCGAAGAAATCATTAATCACATGACTGGACTCAACTTCCAGACTTCCTCCTCTTGCTACTCTAACAACAATTGCATGGTAGGTCTTCGCAGTGAACAGCCCCCATCCTGAAGCTCTCTCATAATGTGAATTTCTCTAGGCACTATGGCTAGCTAACACTGTGACCTCATTTAGTGTCTGCCTCCCTCTCCACAAAGTTAGCTCTTTCAGGGAAAAGATTAAATGTATTCTGTATTCTAGAGCATGCCTTGTACTTAAAACACTGCTCTATGCATCAGGGGACATAAAGCAAATATTTGTTGAATCAAGAGATGAGAGAGTTGCTGTTCAGTTCTCCATAAAATAAAATAAATCTCTGTTTAAAGTGGACATCAGCAAATTATATCATCGTCTATTTTAAACTTATTGCTGAAGCATGACCACTCGGAATGGCAAATAAATAAGTAACAACTGATGTAACTTATCACAGAAAATCAGTGCCTTGAAGAAAATTAAAAGATAAAATGTAGGATGATTGTTTCCTTAAAACATACATATGCAAGAGCTGGATATTATATTTTAATCAAAACACTTATTAAAAGTGAAAATGATGAGCTGGGCATGGTGGTACATGATTGTAATTCCAGTACTTGGGAGGCTGAGACAGGAGGATTGTATGTTCAAGACCAGTCTCAGCAACTTAGTAAGACTTCACTCAGCTACCTAGTGAGACCTTGCTTCAAAACAAACAAACAAAAATTTAAATTAAAAAAGGCTGAAGGAGCCGGGTGTGGTGGTGCAGGCTTGTGATCCCAGCATTTGGGGGGCTGAGACAGGAGGATCCAGGTTCACGGCCAGCCTTAGCTACTTAGTGAGGCACTCCGCAACTTAGTGAGACCCTGTTTCAAAATAAAGAATAAAAAATAGGGCTGGGGGTTTAGCTTAGAGGTAGAATGCCTCTGAGTTCAATCCCCAGTACTACACACACACACACACACACACACACACACACACACACACACAAGGCTGAGGGTATAGCTTGGAGGTAGAATGCCTTTGGGTTCAATCCCTAATATCACACACATGCACATACAACACACATACACACACACACACACACACATGCACACACACATACACAATGACTAAGCATAATATTTGGTGATAATTTATGCTTCTTTGAAATTAGTAAATTATTAGAGAATATTATTTTTCTTCTATGAAATTGGTAAATCATTAGGGAATATTGTATTTCTCCTATGAAATTAGTAAATTATTAGGGAATAGTATTTTTCGGAGATAGCACGAAGGTAGACATTTTCTTACACTAAAACCGAAGGTCTAAAATGAACTCAATCAAAAGAACTATAATCATGGAGGAATTTTATTGAACTGTTTTGTAATATATGAAATATAAAAACAGATTTCAGAAAATTATAAAGATTCTCGTAATGTAGTAAGAAACACTAAAAGAAAGAACTAATACAAAAATGGATGAAAATAGCATAGACAAATTGTAAAAGAATCCTCAATGGTTAATCAATGCTTGAAAAGAATCTCAATTATTTTAGGATTCATAAAAATTCATATTAAAATAATAATGAAATGCTACTTCATACACAGATTGACAAATATTTGAAGTCTGGAAATGCCAAGCATTGGTTAGTGCATTGAGTCAGCTTCTTGTCCCCATGACAAAATGCCTGGGATAATCAACTTAAAAAGAGAAAATGCTTATTTTGATTATTTCAGGAGTTTCAGTCCATGGCCACTTGACTTTGTAGTTTCTTGGACTGTGGTGAGGCAGAACATCATGGTAGAGAGGACATGGTATAGTAAAACTGCTCAATTTGGAGCAGGCAGGAAGGAGAAAGGCAGAGAGAGAGAGAGAGAGAGAGAGAGAGACAGGATGGAGACAAATATACTCTCCATCAGCATGTGCCCAGTGACCTGCTTCCTCCAATTAGCCCCCACCCCACCGCTAAACTTTCCACCCCTCCCAATAGCCCATTAAGCTATGAAGGCACAAGTGGATTAATCCACTTACAAGGTCACAGCCCGTATAATCTGATCACTTCCCAAAAGCCTCCTGCTACAATTAGGGACCAAGCTTTTGGGAGACATTTTGTATCTAAGCCATAGAAGTTCGGATACAGAGTAAAAATGTTCTAGGGGGAGTATGAATAGATACAACTGATTTGATAATTTCTAAAAAAAAATTGAAATATGTATGTTTTATGATTCAGCTTTTCTGTAGGAATCAAACATTGCTATTATGTTGACTTGGTTATGATTCTGGGAAGATGGGGGTAGGGATTTGTTTGGAACCAAGAAAGTCATAATCTAATTAACTGTATTGCAACCTGCCAGGAAACATCTGTATTAAGAAGTGATAAAATGAACCCCAGAAACAGGGAACATAGCTGGGTGTGGTGGCACACATCTGGAATCCCAGGTACTCAGGAGGCTGGGGCAGAATGATTGCAAGTTCAGAGCCACCCTAAGCAACTTATTAAAACCTTGTCTAAAAATAAAAAATAAAGAAGGCTGAGGCTGTAGCTCAGTGGTAGAGTAGTTGTAAGCCCCTGGGTTCAATTCCCAGTATATCAAGAAGCAAAACAAAAAGAAAGAGAAAGTTATGTAAAGACCCAAGAAGTATTCATGTGTCTCCAGTGCTTTCTGTGACAGATGGTCAGTTGGAATAAACTGAGTCATTGGGTGAGGTTACC